>JARQOD010007727.1:0-38257 GCA_033576555.1 Oophaga sylvatica
CACCTCGGTCCCATTCTGGGCAGTAAAATGCTGAGCAGCCTGGCCCTGGTTTTAGTGTTCCCTAGGTGTCCGGCCTTTGGAATCTGTGTGCGATCCGCAAAAATTTCCGCCCGAACGGATGGGGTCCACTAACTGTCGGTCCCGGGGCCACGCCTCCGGTGAACCCTGCTGGATTGTTACCGGACAGCCATCCTGGTCCCACCACTCACTCGCGGTCGGACTCCAGGGGAGGCTGGCCGCCTGCTCCTTGAAGTTTTCAGGTTTGTCACTTCCAACGCTCCCTGAAATCCCTGACTTGATTGGGCAAGAATTGATAAACTGCCATGTCCTCTCCATTCCGGATCTGTCTCCTGGCTACTGTCTGACTGGGCCCGCCCTTGGTCAGAGAGGTGGAAACCGCGGACCTCCGCGGGTCCTTGGGCTTCAGCGCTCCCACTCCTGGTAACAGGGCCGACCCTGAACCACGGGTAGCGCCTGCTTTCCCTCGTCCCCTGCCAAGTCGCCGGGTCAGGCAGACTTCCCTGACTTCCTGACATCCCGATGTGGGGAACTTCCTGCCCTGGGGTCTTCCTGGTGGTCCTCTCCCGGGACGCCCCTCCCCCCATGGCCTGTCCCTCTTCCTGCAGGGGCCCTAGACCAGCAGGCTGGGTTCACTTAGGGGCCCTCACTGCCCATATTAGCCCCCCCTCCACCTTGAGCTCTCCTTGCACCTCCTCACCTGTCCCACGTGAGCCCTGTGTTGTAGTGTCAGTGCATGGCTTACCATCAGGTTTCACCCCCTCCTCCATTTTGGGGAGGCAATTCAATACATTAACTTAGCTTCACAGTAGAGTCATGAATTCTTGGGACCCGACTTGGGGTTCAGTGGCCACAACTGGGACACTAGCCGCCCCAAACGGTCCCAAGCAACACATTTGCAGGGAAAAATTCGGGTTTACTTCCACCTCCCGATCCCCCTCCCGGCACCCCCAGTCCAAAACACCTTGGAACGGGCAGCCCGGTTCAAACGCCTCCAATTCCGGGACGGAAAGGGTTTTCCAAGGTACCAATTTGAGGGGCACCACCTCAGGGCGTCCCAGGGTTCGTTCAGCGCCGTGTCCCCATTTCCCCAGACCGTTGAGCGGCCGATGGTGAGGGTTGGTAATTGTTAGGGACCTCCCACCACCCCCTCCCCACACAAAACGTGGTCGGTTTCTGGGACAGGCAGGGGCCTTTTGGCGCTGGGGATACGCAGCCTTAAAGTGTCCTGGCTGATTGCAATTATGACAACGTTTGGGTTCTTTTTCCTGGCCTGGAGAGGGCAGCGGGGGGTACACCCCTTGCACTCTGGGGGTGGATATGGGCTGGGCGGATTGGGCTTACCCCCTCTCCAGGTGCTGCTGGCAGGCTTCTTTGGCCCCGGGCGCCCTGTGGTTGGCATTTCTTGCTAGGGCGGCTGTACAGAAGCCCCTTTGGTTTTCCGGTCACGGGGAACTGCTGGGGTCCTCTGGGCAGTTCCCAAGAATTGCTCCATGACAAACATTCCTGGACCTCCTGGCGGGTAGTGAGCTTAGCCCGAGGTCTAGGCCCCGCAGCTCTCGCAGGGCCCCTGTGGTCGGTCCTGGTGTCCTTTTTTGAGCCCCGCTGCAGGCTCCTGAACTTCCGCGGTACGATCGGGGTGAGTTTGTAGTGTGGATCGGGGCCCGTTGATGCTGTTGTAGTCCTGCCCTCCCCGGCGGTAAGTCCCCCCAAAACTTCCAGGGACTTACCCCTAAAAACAGGGGTCAGGTACCTTCCCCACTGACCGGGGCCAGAGATGTTGGAGGCAGGTCCTCTCAAAAGCCAGCGAAAGGAATCCGGTCTCCATCCTTCTAAGGCAAGGGGAAAATCCTCCCGCCCCGACCTTGGAACCCTTGTCCCGGTGGGCCTGGGCGTCAGCGGGGGCCCTGCTGAGCCATCTCCAGTCGGTGCCGGCGCTCCGCAGCTTCACGGGTTCTTATCTCACGCTCCGCTGCTCTCTCTGCCGCTGCTTGCTCTCGCTCCGCAGCTTCAAAGACGTTCTGCTTGCTCAGCTTGCTTCTTTCTTTGCCGCCCCGGAGTCTGTATAGGCGGTGTATTACCAGCCTCGAGTGTGCCATAGCCGCTTGGAAGAGGCCTCCGATCTGGACAGGCGGGCGGGCAGGGGGGTGGACAGTCCACTGTGAGACTGAGGGGGTTATTTTTCGGTGTGAGGGAGGCAGGTAAAAAAGGCAATACACCAGAGCAGTTGGAATCTTGGATTGCAGTACCTGACTAACCCCCACAATAGAGGCAGCGTGGAGGTTCCACTTGGTCCCTAGCCCCTCGTCACAGCCTGAGAAAAACCCAATACCCTAAAGATAGAAAAGGAAAACTATCTGCCCCGGAGCAGAACCCCAAAGATAATAGAAAGGCCCCAAACATGTAATGGGTTTAGACAAGATGAAAAACGACACAGAAAGAAAATAGTATGGCAAACCCTGGGGCCCAAAACTAACTAAAAGAAAAGGATAGGAATGGAAACTTACTGAATCCCAGAAAACCCTGAAAAGGCCCAACTTACTAATTTTTAAAAACACCTGGGATCACACGCCTCTTCCACCAAATTAGTTTCTCTGGTGTAACAAAATCAAAACAGCAGCCCCTGAAAAAAACTGGGAAAAAAGCAAAAGGACAAACATCATTGGCTGAACAAAACTGAGAGGGCAAAGCCCCGGAGGGGACCCAGAAGGCCCCCACAGAAGTGAGGACTAAATGCAAAAATATAGCACAAACACAAAAGAAGAAAATGTCTTATCTGTTAGCAGGGAACAGACCGACAAAGCAGGCTACAAGGGAAACAGGAATAAAGGATCCAGACCAGAACAAATTGTCACCGGCAACCCTGATGGGAAGGTGACCGCTTTTTATAAGAACAATCAAGGGAACACCCCGATTCCCAGCCCCCCACAATCTTCACTGGACAGAACCCAGCACCGCTTGTAACCACCAAGGGAGCCTTGCTCAGAACTCCCTCAAACCCCCTTCACAACACACGGGGGTCAGGCTCCTTGGGGAGCCTGGCTTTAGCAACCCCTCACGGTTCGAACCCCTCATAGGCCACAGCATTGGCCTCCCCCTTTGCCCTACTCCTGGTGCCTTCCGCCCCTCTTGGGAACCTTGGTTAGAAAAACTGCAAAAACCCCACTTGCACACAAAATTATTTTTTTTTAAAACCTGACCGTCTATTGCTGGCTGACCTTAAGACCCCAGGAGTGAAAGTACCGCGGTAGTCTCTAGTGTCTGGGGTTAGGGGTCCCCCCGCACACTAATTACTCCGATCCCACTGCTGCCACCCAATTGTGAGGAACTAAGCCGCCGCCAACGGTACCGGGATCACAGCTTCTGACCCCCAACCGCCGCACCAAATGTGAAGACGCCCCTTTCCCCACGTCACCAAGGGCGTAACTCCACAGGTACAGCTCTCGGGCCCCCCTTTGTTTCTCAGGCAGAAGGGAACTGCACCTAGACAAATGGCCGCCGGGGAGGGTGCCTGTTTACCCACTGGGTATTCTAAGATTCGTAAACAAGTAAAAGCATCCCCAAGATTAATTTATGGTTTAAATTGCCTTAAGGGCGCACTAGAATTACAGAAATTTACAGTAAAGCATACAACGTAATTACAATGGATTGCAGTCAAGTAAATACAACGATAATGAACAAGGCTTAGATTATTAGCTAGGTCAATATTACCGGGTTGTTTGGTCATGGGGAGGCAGGGGCTCGCCGTCCCCAGTAACAGTCCTTTAGTTGCTGGCAGTCCCCAAAGCTGTCTGCTGCTCCTTTGGAAAGGGCAAATCAAATCTGCCCTTGTGCTTCTTGCTGCTTGAGAAAAATGGATTGAAGCAGCCTGTTCATGGCTAAGCTCTTAAACCTTTTGGCCCCTCCCCTTTGCTTTGAAGCACGCATTTAAACGGCCTCAATTCATATGGACGGAAAATACTGGCGTGAGTCTGAGCTATTTTAACATACTATGCCATCTTTTCAGACAGGGCCCTAAACTAATTAGAACTAAAGCCCTTTTTGATGCATAGTGGACATCAAAACGGTCGTACTGGTTTTTTGCTAACAGGCCCTGTTATTAGCGTCTGTGGCTTTGTGAACTGACAAAAATGGAGGCTGGTATAGGCCCCCTTTTAGATGGTGGCGGGTCCCGACCCAGCCAGTGTGTAAGGCATTTGACCAAGAAGGAGAGTATTGGGTCACGCCAGTACCTGGCCCCCACAGCCCGCCAAAAACCAATCGAGATGGTTTGGGGTAGCTGGACCGCTCACCGCTTCAATTTTGAAAAATCCCCAATGTGTCACCCAGCAAAGCACCCCCACACCATCACACCACCTCCTCCTGCTTCACGGTGGGAACAGGAGTAGAGTCCAGCCGTTCACTTTTTCTGCCTGCAAAGCAGTAATCAAAAGCAAAAGGTGGTGCTTTTGAAGAACCAGAATATAAGACATTTTTCAGTTTTTTTTAAACTTTTTTGTAAAGTGTAATGTATAATTCCACATGTGAAATTTAGTCTGAAAAATAAAAAAATTTTGAAAGAAGGGTGTCCAAACTTTTGGTCGTACTGTATATCGAAGAAATTTTTCCACATCATGAGTACAGTATGTACGGAGGGAAAAAAGTTCAAATGTGAAGATCCGTTGAAGGTTCCAGAGTTTTTTAACCTCCTAAGAGACAGTGGTCAGAATTGTAAAAAAATTGGCCGGTCATTAATGTGCAAACCACCCCTGGGGGTTAAGGGGTTAATAGCCTTTAGAGGGCCCATTGTTTTTTGGGCTCCCCCTGGACTAACATCTGGCCCCAGCTACCCAGAAAAAGGACATCTATTATTAATGCGCCAGGGGCGGACACAGACTGCAAAGGGCCCCGTGTGAAATTACGTATGGGCCCCCCTCCGTACCACACGATGTTATCGAAACATATACAAGGACAAATTTACAGTAAAAACCAAAGTTCAAACCTAAAAAATGAGCTGAATTCCTATTTGTCAGAATATAAATACACATAATTCATGTAACCCCGGTATAATATGGGCAGGAGTTGGTTTTTTTTCCAAGTTGCATTTTTGCTGCTTTTTTTATGCAAATTGTAAGCTGCCCTTTTATATTACCAAAAAGCTATGAGATTTCAGTGATAGCCTTAGGTATTAATGGACTTGAAGCCAAGTCAGTGGAAGGCGTATGCCACCCAGAGCCTTGCAAACTCATTTGCATACCATTCTAAAGTGGATTTCCTCTGCAGCAGATCGTGTTTTATTTTTTACGGTTAAGGACATTTTTACAAATGTAATCATTTGGCAGAGGGGGTAGAATTGCTTAAAGATTCCCCTTAAGGGGTTGGCCGTTAAAAAATTATTGATGATAAGGTTGTAGAGCTGCTAGGCCCCAAGCTCATGAAAGCATTAACAGTCTGCTGTCCTGGGTTTACAAAGGCTCCCATCTCTTTCTTTGCCACTTAGGTGCAGAAGCAAATGTTTCTTTACCTAAGTAGTGAAAGGTGAGAGCAGCGGTTTGGCGGACCCCATGTTGGTGGCACGGTCAGTCCCCCATCCGCCCATCATTGTAAAATGTCTGTACAGCATTCACACATGTGAAATCCCAACTGTGACATTAGACCAGGGCTAACAGTGACTTTGGCTGAGACTCACGACCAATGACCTTCTATGCCACTGCAACCCCAAGGTGCCATGAATATGACAAGATGTTGTAAACAGAATTTTTGGCATCTTCCTTGTGGCGTCATTTGCTTGTGTGACCTCAACCCTGGGCTGCGATATAGTAGCGGCATACATACTTGGGGAAGATTCACTGAAATGGAGTGCAGACATCTTTTTCAAGTGAATATGCTCCAAACCTGAAAAAGTGCTAAATAAATACTAAAATGAATGAACATATGGCTGCAATTTTAAACAACTTGCTGTGCACATCTTCAGACTTATCAACTTCTTTTAGCTTCGGGATTTCTAAGACACCGACCCGGTTTAAAAGAAGTCACCTGACCGTTCTTCAGGTGGATTCTGTTTGGACATCACTCACTAGTTTACTCAATACTAAAAACTCATTGGGATCACACACTTGTAAAATTTTTGTTGTGTGGCCATACCAAAGCCTGGGAACATGGCTGTATGTTACCTGTGATAGATAGATAATAGATAGATAGCTGCATGATTTGCGCTGTTAGACAGCCTGGACACGTGGGGATTGCTAACAAACAGGCAATCCCCTCATGTGTTGAGGCTGTTCAACAGACGCAATACATGCAGCCGCGGGGAACTGGAACAAAATATACGAACGGGCCCGAGATACTGGGAAAAAACTGAGCAGACTGGATAAGATGTTATCCGAGCACGCTCGCTCCTCGCTAGTGCCCACTTTAAGGGGTCTGAAGTGGTGCGTCGGCCCACAAATGTCCTGAATGCACATTAAACATGTCAGATGCAAATTATTAGTTCACAGGGAGGTCTGGCTACAGGAGTGGCCCTCTGTAAATCTGCAATAAAGGGCGGCTCATCAACCCAGGCCAGACGTACACAAGCGACACACACACAGTATATACACATGCATGTACCTACAGAGAAACACCGTTTACTGTGAAATACACACTGTAGAAAAATGTAATACACTATGTACACAATATTACATATTCTGTATACCAGGGGTCCTCAAACTTTTTAATCCCTTAATGTCCATTGACATGCACAGTCCGTCATGGCAGGGTGTCAGTTCCGGCACCAGGACGGACTGTGCACGTCATGCCTTGAACTGTCACTGCGTGTAAACACGCAGTGGTAGTTCAGTGCCGACAGCTGTCTATGACAGTGAAAGGCATGGCAAGAGGTGCGGGGACCCATGCCGTCGGTCCCCGCACCCACAGCGCTGTGATTGGTCTGTCAATCTGACCGACCAAACACAGCAGCGATCGGGCAGGAGAGGCTGAAATTTCAGTTCTCTGCCCGATCAGTGCAGGAGCTCAGCGCTGCAGTGGCCGAGCTTCCTGCACTGACAGCCGGAAGCAGCGCCCCCACCGCCCTGGCTGTTAACCCCCTGACTGCTGCGATCGAGAGCGATCGCAGCGTTCAGGGGGGGAGGCAGAGGGTCGGGAGCTCCCTCTGCCTCAGATCAGCGTCCCCGCAATGTAATTGCAGAGCCCGATCTCTGCCTTGATGACTCGGGGTTGTCATTACAACCTCCGGGTCATCCAGCTACGGAAAGCCGCTGTGACCATGCTCACAACATGGTCACAGCAGCTTTCTCCACTGGTTAATGCATTGCAATGCTAGAGCATTGCAATGCATTATACCTGCAATCAAAAGTGAAAAAGTGAAAGTCCCATAAAGGGACTAGGTAAAAAAATTTTTTTTAAAAAAATTTAGTAAAAAAAAAATTAAAAAATATTTTAAAATTCCCCTGAAAAATACACAAGCCGCCAAACAGCATCATCAGCAAAAAAAATACAAAAAGTTATAGCTCGCAGAATAAAGTGATGCAAAAATAATTATTTTTTCGATAAAAGTTTTTATTGTGTAAAAAACGCCAAAACATAAAAAAAAAGATATTAATGAGGTATCGTTGTAATCGTAGTGACTCGAAGATAAAGCTGCTTAATCAATTTTACCAACGCGGAACGGAGGAAAAAAAAAACAATTCCTGAATTGCTGGGTTTTGTTCATTCTGCTTCCACAAAAATCGGAATAGGAAGCGATCAAAAAACGTTATGTGACCGAATTATTGTACCAATAAAAAACGTCCGCTCATCCCGCAAAAAATAACACATAACTTTGTCGGCCGAAATATGGAAAAATTATAGCTTCAAAATACGGCGATGCAAAAATTTCTTACAAAAAATTCTTCCAAAAAAAGCGTCTTTTAGTGTGTGACAAAAGCTAAACATGAAAAAAGGATGTAATCTGGTATCGCTGTAATCGCACTGACCCGAGGAATAAAGTCGCCTAATCACTAATACTGCCGAGGAACGGCGTAAAAAAATAAAACCAATTCTTCACCTTTTGTGGATTTGTTCATTCTGCCTCCCAAAGATCGCAATAAGGCGATACAGTGGTTTACCTCCACATATGGGGTATCAGCGTACTCAGGACAAATTGCACATCAACTTTTGGGTCCTATTTTCCTGTTACCCTTATAAAAATAAAAATTTGGGGGCAAAAAGATCATTTTTGTGGAAAAAAAATATAATTTTTTTTTATTTTCACTGCTCTACGTTATATAAATTCTGTGAAGCACTTGGGGGTTTAAAGTGCTCACCACACATCTAGATAAGTTTCTTGGGAGGTCTAGTTTCCAAAATGGGGTCACTTGTGGGGGGTTTCTACTGTTTAGGCACATCAGGGGCTCTCCAAACGCGACATGACGCGAGCAGAACATTCCATCAAAGTCTGCATTCGAAAACGGCGCTCCTTCCCTTCCGAGCTCTGCCATGCGCCCAAATACTGGTTTACCCCCACATATGGGGTATAAGCATACTCAGGACAAATTGCACAATAACTATTGGGGTCCTGTTAATCCTTTGGAAAATAAAAATTGGGGGTGAAAAGATAATTTTTGTGGAAAAAATATGATTTTTTAATTTTACAGCTCTACGTTATAACCTTCTGTGAAGCCCTTGGGGGTTCAAATGCTCACCACAGATCTAGATAAGTTCCTTGGGGGTCTAGTTTCCAAAATGGGGTCACTTATGGGGGTTTCCATGTTTAGGTACATCAGGGGCTCTCCAAACGCGACATGGCATCCGCTTTCGATTCCAGCCAATTTGACATTCAAAAATCTCAAATGATACTCCTTGCATTCTGAGCACTGCCGTACGCCTAAAGATTGGTCTTCCTACACACATGGGTATCGGTGTACTCAGGAGAAATTGTACAACAAATATTGTGGTTCATTTTTCCTGATACCTTGACAAAATTAAAAAAATTGTGTCGAAAAAAAAATTTTTGGGAAAAAAAAGTTAAATGTTCATTTTTTCCTTTCACACTGCTTCAATTCTTGTGAAGTACCTAAAGGGTTAATAAACTTTGTTAATGTGGTTTTGAACACCTTGAGGGATGCAGTTTTTAGGTTAATTTCACATTTGCGTCTTTTAGCGCAGCACATCGTGCGCTACTGAAAACGTGTGCAAAAACGCAAACAAGCGCTTGCAAGCGCATAGTTTTTTAACGCATCAAAGTACGCATAACGACAAAAAAAGTAGCGTTTACATGAGTTTTTATAGCGTTTTTCATGCGTTTGCATTTTTTGGCGCATGAGTCACACATTGCACAAGAGGAAAATCCTTGAAACACACTCCACCAATGGGACACCAGTGGGCGAGAGTCATGGAACTTCTTTAAATAGACCCTTTTCAGCTGAATTCTTCAGATTTTGCTGGTGTTTCCTGTGTCACCATGGATCTACAGTACAGACCAAAAGTTTGGACACACCTTCTCATTCAAAGATTCTTCTGTATTTTCAGGACTATGAAAATTGTACAATCTCACTGAAGGCATCAAAACTATGAATTAACACATGTGCAATTATACATTACACTTTACAAAAAAGTGTGAAACAACTGAAAATATGTCTTATATTCTAGGTTCTTCAAAGTAGCCACCTTTTGCTTTGATTACTGCTTTGCACGCAGAAAAGGTTGAACGGATGGACTCTACATGCCTGGTTCCCACCGTGAAGCATGGAGGAGGTGGTGTGATGATGTGGGGGTGCTTTGCTGGTGACACTGTTGGAGATTTATTCAAAATTGAAGCGGTGAGTGGTCCAGCTCACCCCAAACCATCTCGATTGGGTTCAGGTCTGGTGACTGTGGAGGCCAGGTCATCTGGAATAGCACCCCAACACTCTCCTTTTTGGTCAAATAGCCCTTACACAGTCTGGAGGTGTGTTTGGGGTCATTGCCCTGTTGAAAAATAAATGATGGTCCAACTAAAAGCAAACCGGATGGAATAGCATGCTTCTGCAAGATGCTGTGGTAGCCATGCTGGTTCAGTATGCCTTCAATTTTGAATAAATCTCCAACAGTGTCACCAGCAAAGCACCCCCACATCATCACACCACCTCCTCCATGCTTCACGGTGGGAACCAGGCATGTAGAGTCCATCCGTTCACCATTTCTGCGTGCAAAGCAGTAATCAAAGCAAAAGGTGGCTACTTTGAAGAACCTAGAATATAAGACATATTTTCAGTTGTTTCACACTTTTTTGTAAAGTGTAATGTATAATTCCACATGTGTTAATTCATAGTTTTGATGCCTTCAGTGTGAATGTACAATTTTCATAGTCCTGAAAATACAGAAAAATCTTTGAATGAGAAGGTGTGTCCAAACATTTGGTCTGTACTGTACGTTGGGAGACTTTTTGCATAAACTTGGATATGGACATCGCGCAGTTTTCTGGCTTTTGCTTGCCAGCAACAAAGGGAGAGAGAGCGAAGACGGCAGCGACGGCGTTTTTGGAGACATTCGATTATTGAAGTCCGGGAGAGCAGTAGAGCGTACCACACCCTCTTCAGCGAGCTCCAGGCAAACCCGGCTAAATTTTTGGACTATACACGGATGTCCCTAGAAAGTTTCAGGGATTTGCTTGCTCGTGTTGAAGGAGCCACCCGGAGACAGGACACACAGCTCGGTCGTGCAATTCCTCCGGAGAAATGGCTTCTCGTCACATTGCGGTACGTAATATTAACCCATTAATGTCCACTGACGTGCACAGTCCGTCATGGCAAGGTGTCAGTTTTGGCACCTTGACGGACTGTGCACGTCATGCACACGCAGTGGTAGTTCAGTGCCGACAGCTGTCACAGACAGCTGACAGGCACAGCAAGCGGTGCGGGGACCTTTGCAGTCGGTCCCCGCACCCACAGCGCTGTGATTGGTCAGTCAATCTGACTGACCAAACACAGCAGCGATCAGGCAGAAGAGGCTGAAATTTCAGCCTCTTCTGCCCGATCAGTGCAGGAGCTCAGCGCTGCAGTGGCCGAGCTTCCTGAACTGACAGCCAGGAGCGGCGCCCCCACCACCCCTGGCTGTTAGCCACCTGACTGCTGCGATCGACCGCGATCGCAGCATTCAGGGGGAGAGGCAGAGGGTCGGGAGCTCCCTCTGCCTCAGATCGGCACCCTGCAATTTAATTGCAGGGCCCGATCTCTGCCTTGATGACCCGGGGGATGTCATGACAACCTTTGGGTCATCTAGCTACGGAAAGCCGCTGTGACCATGGTCACAGCAGCTTTCACGATAGGTACAATGCATTGCAATGCTGGAGCATTACAATGCATTGTATCTGCAATCAAAAGTAAAAAAGTGAAAGTCCCATAAAGGGACAAGGTAAAAAAAAGCATTTTTTTTTTTAAAAATTGTAAAAAAAAATATTAAAAAATAATTTTAAAAAATTCCCCTAAAAAATACACATTTTTATGTAATAAAAAAACAAAAAACAAAAAAAATACACGTTTGGTATCGCCGCGTCCATAAAAATCCCATCTATACAGGCGTAACCCTAGTTAACCCCTTCAGTGAAAGTCGTAAAAGAAAACAAAAAGTAGTAAATTATACTTTTTCCAAGCGGTATCATCATACCACTTGGAAAAAGTGCAATAACACGCGATCAAAAAGTGGGATATAAATAATCATGGTACCGCTGAAAACATCATCTTGTCCCTCAAAAAACTATACAGCATCATCAGCGAAAAATAAAAAAGTTATAGCTCGCGGAATAAACTGATGCAATAATAATTATTTTTCTATAAAATGTTTTATTGCATAAAAAACGCCAAAACATAAAAAAATATATAAATGAGGTATCGCTGTAATCGTAGTGACCCGAAGACCATTCCATCAAAGTCCGCATTTGAAAACGCCGCTCCTTCCCTTCCGAGCTCTGCCATGCGTCAAAATAGTGGTTTACCCCCACATATGGGGTATCAGCGTACTCAGGACAAATTGCACAATAACTTTTGGGGTCCTGTTACCCTTTGGAAAATAAAAATTGTGGGTGAAAAGATCATTTTTGTGGAAAAAAATATGATTTTTAATTTTACGGCTCTACGTTATAACCTTCTGTGAAGCCCTTGGGGGTTCAAAGTGCTCAACCACACATTTAGATAAGTTCCTTGGGGGGTCTAGTTTCCAAAATGGGGTCATTTGTGGGGGGTTTCCACTGTTTAGGCACACAGGGACTCTCCAAATGCGACATGGGGTCCAATCTCAATTCCAGCCAAAAAAGTCAAATGGCGCTGCTTCCCTTCCGAGCTCTGCCATGCGCCCAAATAGTGGTTTACCCCCACATATGGGGTATCAGCGCACGCAGGACAAATTGCACAATAACTTTTGGGGTCCTGTTACCCTTTGGAAAACAAAAATTGGGGGTGGAAAGATCATTTTTGTGGAAAACATATGATTTTTTAATTTTACGGCTCTACGTTATAACCTTCTGTGAAGCCCTTGGGGGTTCAAAGCTCTCACCACACATCTAGACAAGTTCCTTGGGGGTCTAGTTTCCAAAATGGGGTCACTTGTGGGGGGTTTCCACTGTTTAGGCTCATCAGGGACTCTCCAAATGAGACATGGCGTCCAATCTCAATCCCAACCAAAAAAGTCAAATGGCGCTGCTTCCCTTCCGAGCTCTGCCATGCGCCCAAATAGTGGTTTACCCCCACATATGGGTATCAGCGTACTCAGGACAAATTGCACAATAACTTTTGTGATCCTTTTATCCTTTGAAAAATAAAAATTGGGGGTGAAAAGATCATTTTTGTGGAAAAAATATGATTTTTAATTTTTACGCCTCTACGTTTCTAACCTTCTGTGAAGCCCCTGGGAGTTCAAAGTGCTCACCACAAATCTAGATAAGTTCCTTGGGGGTCTAGTTTCCAAAATGGGATCACTTACGGGGGGTTTCCACTGTTTAGGTACATCAAGGACTCTCCAAATGCGACATGGTGTCCGCTCTCGATTCCAGTCAATTTGACATTCAAAATCTCAAATGATGCTCCTTCCCTTCTGAGCACTGCCGTGCGCCTAAAGATTGGTTTTCCCCCACACATGGGGTATCGGTGTACTCAGGAGAAATTGTACAACAAATATTGTGGTTTATTTTCTCCTGATACCCTTGACAAAATTTAAAAAATTGTGTCGAAAGAAAAATTTTGGGGAAAAAAGATAAATGTTCATTTTTTCCTTCCACACTGCTTCAATCTTGTGAAGTACCTAAAGGGTTAATAAACTTCTTGAATGTGGCTTTGAACACCTTGAGGGGTGCAGTTTTTAGAATGGTGTCACTTTTGGGTATTTTCTGTCATATTGACCCCTCAAATTCACTTCAAATGTGAGGTGGTCCCTAAAAAAAAATGGTTTTGTAAATTTTGTTGGAAAAAATGAGAAATTGCTGGTCAACTTTTAACTTATAACTTCCTAACAAAAAAAAATTTTGGTTCCAAAATTGTGCTGATGTAAAGTAGACATGTAGGAAATGTTATTTATTAACTATTTTTTGTGACATATCTCTCTGATTTAATGGCATAAAAATTAAAAGTTTGAAAATAGCAAAATTGTTGCCATAAGTTATATCGAAGAAATTTTACCACTATCATGAAGTACAATATGTCACGAGAAAACAATCTCAGAATCGCCAAGATCCGTTGAAGCGTTCCAGAGTTATAAGCACATAAAGAGACAGTGGTCAGAAATGTAAAAATTGGCCTGGTCATTAACCTACAAAATGGCTTGGTCGTTAAGGGGTTAAACAAATGCATGTATTGCTTTTGTTCTGCCATTTACAGTACTAAAAGCTTGCAGAATTATAGTTCTGACATGTACAGATTGATTTTTCATGTCAGTGTTTTGCCAAAGCCTGGACAATCACAATTTTTTTTCATTCCTGGCTTCTGGCGAGACCCTCTCTTCACTCCACTTTCAGTTCCGGCTTGGAATCTCCACCTTGTCGGGAATAGTTGCGGACACCTGCCGGGCTTTGTGGGACGTTCTATTTCCTGAATTTATGTCCCTGCCCACCACGGAAAAGTGGATGGATATTGCAGAAAAATTCTGGACAGTCTGCAATTTCCCCAACTGTTTAGGAGCGGTGAATGGAAGACACATCCGGATAACAAAACCCCCAAGAAGTGGCTCTGAGTACTTTAATTATAAAAAGTACTTTTCTACGGTACTCATGGCCATTGCGGATGCAGACTGCAGGTTTATTGCGGTGGACATTGGGGCATTTGGCCGGGGCAATGACTCACAGACCTTTAAGAACTCGGACATGGGCCGTAGGTTGTATGGCAACCATTTTAATTTCCCCCTGCCACGATCTCTTCCCCACACCGAAGGTCCACCACTGCCATTTGTAATGGTTGGTGATGAGGCCTTTCAAATGTGCACAAACCTGTTGAAACCCTACTCCAGCCGGGACTTGGACCACAGCAAAAAAATCTTTAATTACAGCTGACCAGGGCCCGAAGAACTGTCGAGTGTGCCTTTAGGATTCTTGTGTCCAGATGGCGCATTCTAGGCACAGCCATTAATCTGAAACTTGAAACAGTGGATGAGGTGGTGAAAGCCTGTGTGGTTCTTCACAATTTTGTGATGGCTAAAGACCACTCTACCTTTGAACTCAATGAAACACTTGTCAACCCATTGCCTAAATTTACTCAGCACCCTCTCAGGTCATCTGTTGAAGTTGGCCAAATGAGGGACCAATTTGCGGCCTACTTTCTATCTGATGTGGGAAGTGTGGAATGGCAAGATCAAATGGTGTAATAAAATTGTTTTGTTGTGTTTATGTTAATAAATAACCAGTTTTGATACCTGTACCGAGTGCACTCTGTTTTTATACACTCCAATACAATAAGCACCTGCCCAGGTGTCCCAGTGAAGTCAGGATGCTGTGCTTGACTCCTACCAGGTGAGTTTACATAGAAAAGTTGTATGACCTTCATTATTCTGTCCTCATGCACGTTAGCAGGGTGTGCGATGAGACATGTAGCTAAACCCCCTGTCTTCTTTAAGAAAAAGAGGCTGTAAAATTGTAACCTTCTTTTATTGATTGCAGATGTGACAGGAAAGGGTAAAACTATAGAATGCAATAATAAGAGCATTTCAGAATATATAACTGTACAGAGCATGAAACACAAATAGTTTACAATATACAGAATACACAAACTGATTATTACCTACTTAGTACAACAAACGTACTGATAAACACAGGATTATAAACACAGATAGTGCTTACCGACTATGCTTAGAGCAGGCTGTTTAAGAAACATGAAGAACACCAGTGATGTAGTTTCTCTTAAGGCACATGGAGGAATAATGGCTGCTGTCCTCCTTCAGTGTGATACACAAGACCATAATGCAACAGGAACAATCCCACAATGCTCTTGGAATTTCCCACAAGACATCAAAAAAATATTTAGAGTTGAGAGTCCTCAGTGGTTGATACCTTTTAATGGCTAACTGAAAAGATGGTAACAAATTGCAAGCTTTCGAGACTACTCAGGTCTCTTCATCAGGCTGAACTAATAAAAAATCTGAAGAATCACATATTTATACACAAAAACACAGAAAAAAATGCAATAGGTAAGACAAGTGACGTGAAGCAGAATAGTCATTATGGCAGAGGGATGAGCATAAATATTGGAACATATTTCTATCTACTGGCTAACACGGTACGAAGATATACATCTTTACTGCCACAAGACATCACAAATTAAACTAGAATCTATGCATCAAACAGCCAGCAGGTGGCGCTGTTACCTTACAACATAAAATGTATGAAAGAGCAATACATTCAAAAATTGCAATGTCTATAACAATTGGAGACATAAAAAAATGACTAGACTTTCTAGACAGCAATTATATGGCTGGACAGAACACTCCCCGCTTGACATCAGCCGACGTCACTATTGTGTTTATTGGACGAGAACAGTAGAACGAGTTCCCCTACTGGCCTGAGGAACAATTTGGTCTCGCTTTGTTTCCCTATTTTTACTTCCACCTTACGTACGATTCCATCTTTACTTGGGAATGTCTGAGTAATGAGACCTAATGGCCATTCATTTCTCCGAGACTGACAGTCTTTCATTAGTACTACATCGCCAGGCTGGAGGTTAGGCTTGCTGGTTTGCCACTTTCTCCTCTGTTGCAGGGTAGGCAGGTACTGTTTTTTCCACTTGTCCCAAAAAGCATTGGAGAGACTCTGCACTTGTCTCCATCGACTCCTGTAACGGTCCTTGTAAGACTGAGCTATGTGGGTCAGGCAGGCGATGGCACGAACAAGTGAATTCCAAGTAGAGAACCTACTGAATCGCTGAGATCCCAGGTGGCGCTTCAAAGTTTCAGTATGTAACGCAGACACTTGAGGGCGAATTTCAACGTCAGCATGTGGATCTACTAGTTCAAACAAGGACGTTTCTGTCATGTTGGGCAATGACCTACACAAAAACTCAGGGCCTGTAAACCAAATCGTGTCTTTGAGGCGATTGGCAGCAACAAATCTGGTAGCCTGGTCCGCAGGGTTGAGATGTGTAGGCACATATTTCCATTGTTCAGGTGAGGTAGACCTTCGAATTCTGAGCACTCTGTTGCTAACATAGACATAGAAGCGTCTCACTTCGTTATGGATGTACCCAAGTACTATCCTGCTGTCAGTGTAGAACTCAAAGTCTTTAATTTCTAGATTCATTTCCATAGCAATGAGTTCTGCCAACTCGACTGCTAACACGGCGGCACAAAGTTCCAGGCGTGGTACGGTGTGTTCACGAAGCGGTGTTAGTTTTGCTCTGCTCATGACAAACCCTACATGGCATTGTTGACTTGTGTCTATCGTCCTCAAATAGGCTACCGCAGCAATCGCTTTGATTGAAGCATCGGAGAACACACAAAGGGTTTGTGTCTCTATCTTGGTACTCGGTACAGACACATACGAACGTGTTATATGAAGACTTGACAAGGCTGTGAGGGAATTTTTCCAGATCATCCACTTGGTTTTCTCTTTTGTGGGAAGAGGAGTATCCCAGTTTGTCACCTCTGTGGTGAACTCTCTTAACATAGCCTTGCCATCGATGACTACAGGAGCTACAAACCCAGTGGGTCATACAAACTGCTTATGGTAGACAGTACTCCTCTGCGAGTAAAGGGTTTATCTTCTCTGTTAACCTGGAAGGTGAAGGTATCAGCTTTTATGTCCCATAGTAGGCCGAGGCTCCGCTGCATCGGTAGGGAGTCTATGCCTAGATCTAAATTCTTCAAGTCACTTGAATGATCCTCAGGAGGGAAGGCTTCCATCACTTCCTTGCTGTTAGAAGCGATCTTGTGCAACCTCAGGTTAGATACAGCGAGCATGTTCTTGGCTCTTTTCAGAAGACTAATCGCGGTCTCATTTGTTGGCATCGATTTCAAACAGTCATCCACATAGAAATCTTTCTCTATAAACAGTCTGGCATCCGTTCCGTAGTCTGCTTCAACCTCTTGAGCCGCGCGTCTCAGCCCATAGATGGCTACTGCAGGAGAAGGACTATTACCAAAAATATGTACCTTCATACGATACTCCGTAATCTCTTTGGAAGGATCGTTATCCTTGAACCACAAGAATCTCAAGAAATTTCTATGTTCTTCTTTAACAAAGAAGCAGTGGAACATCTGTTGGATGTCTGCTGTGAATGCAATGGAGTCTCTACGAAAACGGATAAGCACTCCTAAAAGTTTGTTGTTCAGATCCGGGCCTGATAACAAGACATCATTCAATGAAACACCTTCATACTTAGCACTCGAATCAAATACTACTCTGATTTGACCTGGCTTTTTCGGGTGATACACTCCAAACAGAGGCAGGTACCAACGTTCTTCAGCGTCTTGAAGTGTAGGTGCTAGCTCTGCATGACCGTTTTTAAATATTTTCTCCATGAAGGTAAAGAAATGACCTTTCATCTCTGGTTTATTATGGAAGCTCTGCCTGAGGGAGACAAATCGTTTGTAAACTTGTTCTCTGTTGTTAGGCAAGCGTTGTCTTTGAGGCTTGAAGGGTAGAGGTGCAATTCAGTTCTTCGTTTTGTCCTGCACCATTCCTTGCTCCATCATCTCTAGGAACAGTTTATCTTCAAATGACATTGCTATACGATTATCTTCTTTGGTCTTGTGGAAGACTGTACACCCAAGGTGATCTTGGTCCCAATTCTGAATGCAATCATCATTGGCACTAGTCGCTAAGATACTTGGTGCTGAAGTACTGTGTAGCAGCTCCTTTATGAAGTAGTGATTTTCACATGGTTGAAGGAGAGATGGACGTCCATTCTCGAGAGTCCTGGTAAACATGTTGTTAACTACTGTCGGTTTGTGTGTACCTCCTAAACAGACCTCTCCTACAATGACCCACCCAAGGTCGAGTCTCTGAGCATATGGAGCATTGTGTGAGCCATTGATCTGTTGTCTAACCTTGTGAACTTGTAGAATATCTCTCCCTAAGAGCAAGATTATTTGAGCCTCTGGGTCAAGGTTAGGAATCAGGCGTTCTATACGCTTCAGATGAGGATGGTACGATGCCACTTCAGGCGTAGGTATCTCTGATCTGTTGTCAGGAATCTGGTTACATTCCAGTATGGTTGGTAAGGGCAGACACATTTGGCCATCTATAGACTCGACTACGTATCCTGTTGCTCTCCTACCAGCTGTCTCTATTATACCGGCACAGGTTTTTAAAGAGTAGGGGGCGCTGGGTCCTCTGACGTTAAAGCTATCAAAGAAGGCAGACTTGGCTAGTGACCTATTACTCTGATCATCTAAAATCGCGTATACTTTGATGGCTTTGTCCTTTTCATCTGCTGGGTAGACTCTCACTAGGGAAATTTTAGAGCAAGACTTGCCTCCCATGAGATTTCCACAAACTTCTGTACACTTAGAAGTAATGGCTGGAGTGTCAGTATTTGAGTCATTCAGCTCCCCGCTATGCTCTTGGGGCAAAGTATCTGATGGTGATCCAGGGTGTAGAACTGAGTTATGTTCGGTGCTGTCACATTCGGTACACCTTGCACTAACCTCACAGTCCCTGGCAAAGTGGGATGTTGAAGAGCAGCATTTGTAGCAGATGCGATTCTCCTTAAGGAAGGCCTTCCTTTCCTCCAATGACTTTTCTCTGAAAGCTCTGCACTTAAGGAATGTGGCTTCTTGTGTAAGGGACACTACCTGCTTGGATCCTTGGATTTGTCTTCTCCTTGACCGGAGCTGAACTCTTTGTGAACTGGACCTGTGGAGAGAAATGTTAGTTTTGTGGACCTCTACAGTTGTTCTACGAGGTTTGCTAACAGAGTTATTGGCACATGACGACATGAAATCAAAGCTAGGGTCATTTCTAATTTTTGCTTGTTCTGAGACAAAATCTACAAACACATCGAATGGAGGAAACGGTACATTGTAAGTCTGTTTATACCTAGATCCATATGTAACCCATTTGTCTTGCAGGTTATATGGGAGTTTCTGAACTATGGGGTTCACACCTCTAGCAGTGTCGAGATATGTCAACCCCACAAGATCTCCTTCTGCTTTTGCTACACACAACTCCATTAACAAGTCAGTTAATTCTCTGAGCTTTAAATAATCATTGTTTGCTATTCTAGGAAAATCCTCTATTCTTTTAAACAAGGCATTTTCTATAACCTCTACTGAGCCATAGCATTCATCAAGTCTATTCCAAATTCTTTTGAGGCCGACATCTGGATAATTTATATTAATGTCTCTGATTCTCTTTGCGTGTTCGGCGGACTCACTTCCTAGCCATTTTACCAAGAGATCCACTTCTTCACTACATGATAGACCTATGTTTCTTATGGTATTTTTGAAGGAGGCTCGCCAAGCCCTGTAGTTTTCAGCGCGATCGCTGAACTTTACAAGTCCCTTAGTGACCAACTCACGTCGAGCAAGGAACTTGGCAAAGTCCATTGTGGCTTGATTGGCACTGATGCCAGCTGATGGAGTGTTGTCAGAGTACATGTGTGCTGTGCGATCATACCTGTTAGGTGTCTCTGGTTTCGTCCAACTGCTGTAGTACCTTTCTGAAGCGAAGGGATTCTCTTTAAACCGGGACAGATTTCGGACCTTCTGCTCTGGAGAAAGATTATTGTAGTCAGTATCATCCCAATGTGTATCTCCTTGCTTTCGGTAGGGACACTGATAGTTGGCTTTCTGGGGGTCCGAATTATCTAGTTGGCTTGGCTTGTTGACAAAATGCTCTGTCTTCGCCTGTGGGTCTGGATCGTCATTTGGTTTGGAATGTCGATGGACGTACTCTGCAGTACGCTGCAATGGATCGTAACTCGTTGTAGACCTAGCACACTGCTGTGTCTGCTGTGTTCACCGTCGGAATATACGGCAGTTTCTAGGGCTTCTGCTATGGCAGCTGCTGTTTCTTTTTCAATAGCAAGTTTCTGTAATGTTGCTTCAAGACGCGCTTTCTCTGCGTCCAGGCAGGCTTGTTGGCGTGCCTTTTCTGCATCCAGGCATGCTTGTTGTAGTTTCAATTCTATCTCCTGCTCAGCAAAGGTGCTTCTTGCTTTTGCCGCTTCAGCCTTTGCGCGGGCAATAGCGGCGGCATTGCTGACGGAGGATGTCTTGGAGGAACCAACTCGTGATATCGTCTTGAAAGAGGATGCTCGTCTTTGAGACGATTCGACAGTTGGGCGACCACTGTGATATCCCTTTGTCGGCTCTGCGTGGATAATGGCGGGCTCTGTATGGTCCAATTATTCGGTCCGACCGTTAAGATGTTGCTGCAATATCCGCATGCAATAACCGTATGCTTGGATAATGGGGGCTCTGTATGTCTGATCTTCTGAGCTTGTTCTCAGCAGTCGTTTTACTATTCTGTCCTCATGCACGTTAGCAGGGTGTGCGATGAGACATGTAGCTAAACCCCCTGTCTTCTTTAAGAAAAAGAGGCTGTAAAATTGTAACCTTCTTTTATTGATTGCAGATGTGACAGGAAAGGGTAAAACTATAGAATGCAATAATAAGAGCATTTCAGAATATATATGTCACGGGTGTGTCGCGGCGAAGATCGTCGCGATTGCACACCCTGACTTCGCACAGCTGAGTTTCTGGTGCTGGGTGTTTTTCGGCACTGAGGGAGTTAATTCTTTCTCGGTGCTGGACTGACCAGCCTCGCCCAGCTGCGATTGATGTTTTGTTAATTAGCTTCCTTCATATACCTGCTGGTCTGCTGGGGAAGTTGTCGGTGAAAGCATTCATTCAGACCAGCAGAGCGGATCGTTTCTGAGAAGACTTAAGCTAAGAGTGCCTGTTGTGGTTTTTCCTCTCCTCGCTTATTGTTTATCTCCTTAACCTTTTGTGTTCCTCTGTAGTGGAAGTTTTGTATGCAAGGCAGTGTTTTCTTTACCCCTTGTCTGTCTCGTTTGTCTTAGACTGTGTGTAAGCTGTGACCTGCCCATTCCCTGTGGTGGTAATCAGGGTCCTTCTCAGGACTAGATTACAGTGGTCAGGGATCTACAGGAGACAGGGTTACGCTGGCGGCCTGGACCTCTGTACCATTAACAGTACCTCCAGGTAGAGGGACTAGTCAGGACCCCAGTTCAGGGTCAGCATAGACCCCGGTCCACCTCTATCCTGAGACAGCGTGACAGGTACACAGTATAGACCCACAATACATAGGATATTATGTCAGGTAAGACATTGCTGGCAGATACTATGTATACATGTTGATATTTTCTATTATATGAAATATAGAATGTTGTCACATTAGATATATGTTACTATCATAGAATATATCTGTTATACGTCGTGACATTTTCACCGACCACACTAAAAGATTCTCCCCAGCTACCATGGATCCAGTAGCCCAGTTAGCTCAGCAGTTGCAGAGTTTGTCCATGGAGCTGACGGACGTTAAGTCCAAGGTTTTGTACCCCCGGGAGCAAACCAGATCTGAACCTAAAGTAGCTCTCCCGGACAGGTTCACTGGTGGGCGGGACAAATTTTTTACCTTCCGGGAGGCATGTAAATTATATTTTCGGCTACGGCCTCGGTCTTCGGGGAGTGAAGATCAGAGGGTGGGAATTGTCATCTCGCTCTTACAAGGGGACCCTCAATCCTGGGCGTTCTCTCTTTCTCCGGACTCCCGGCTCTCCAGTCAGTAGATCGATTTTTTACAGCCCTGGGTCTGGTATATGATGACCCGGATCGGGTCTCCTTGCTGAAATGAAGTTACGTAAGATACAGCAGGGAGATCGTCCGGCGGAGGAATTTTATTCTGAGTTCCGTAGATGGGCCACAGATACTCAGTGGAATGACCCAGCTCTTAGGAGCCAGTTTTGTCAAGGATTATCTGACAAATTAAAAGATGTGTTGGCTCAGTATGATTCTCCCCGTCACTGGAGGCCGCTATGGCCCTTGCTATTCGCATTGATAGACGGCTTCGGGAGAGGTGCGAGGTAACTCCGCCCCCTGTGATGACTCCACCTTCTACTATAGTCCCTTATATTGAGGTTCCCCTGGTTTGTTCTGAGGAGCCTATGCAGTTAGGAGGGACATCGTTTCGAGGGAGGGGATCGGCGGTGCACCGCAAGACAGGAAAGTGTTACTTCTAAGGGAGAAAGGGACATTTTGTTGGGGGGTGTCCATCCCGTACTTTGCTGAGCAAGGAGTCGCCGGAAAACTGTTGATCCCAGGTTGTGTGGTGGACGACAATCTGGGAGTATGTATTTCGTCCCCAAGTCCGTCTCAGTTTCTCGTACCAGCGGAGGTGGTGGTAGGTACAAGAACTGAGAGGATTTCTGTTCTTCTGGATAGTGGGGCCGCGGCTAATCTGGTGGACACTCGGTTTGCCCAGGTGCAAGGTATGCAACTGAGTGTATTGGCCAAACTATCCCTATATTCTCTATTGATGCCAGGCCTCTCGGTCAAGGTAGCTTTGTGCAAGCCGTGCATAACATAGACCTTCGAGTGGGGGCAATACATAAAGAACTATTGTCTTGTTATGTGTTGGAGGGCCTTCCCACTCCTATTGTGTTGGGACTTCCTTGGTTAACTAAACATAACCCAGTTATTAATTGGCAATCCAGAGAGATAAGCCAGTGGGGTGAATTTTGCAATGAACACGGTCATCGGTGCGGTCGTGCCTAGAACCTTACCTCCTTTTCTGGAGGACTTTGAGGATGTGTTTTCAGAGGAAGGGTGTCAAGAATTACCTCCTCATCACGCGTATGACTGTGCTATAAAATTGCTTCCTGATGCTAAGTTACCAAAATCTAGGTTATATAACCTTTCTGGTCCTGAGAGGCAAGCTATGAAGGATTATATTTCGGAAAGTCTGGCCAAGGGGCATATTAGACCTTCATCTTCCCCAGTGGCCGCGGGTTCTTCTTTGTGAAGAAAAAAGATGGAGGCCTACGCCCTTGCCTGGATTTCCGTGAGCTTAATCGGATTACGGTCCGAGATCCGTATCCGCTCCCACTTATTCCTGATCTCTTCAATCAGATTGTGGGCGCCAAATGGTTCTCTAAGTTGGATCTCAGGGGGGCGTATAATCTGATTAGGATAAAGGAGGGGGATGAGTGGAAGACGGCGTTTAACACTCCGGAGGGACATTATGAGAACCTTGTCATGCCTTTCGGTCTGACTACTGCCCCGGCGGTGTTTCAACATTTTGTTAATGACATCTTTCGCCACCTAGTGGGACAGTTTGTTGTCATTTATCTAGATGACATCTTAATTTACTCGCCGGATCTTGTGTATCATCAGGAGCATGTGAGACAGGTGTTGCAGATCTTGCGAGACAATAAAACTGTACGCCAAATGGGAGAAGTGTTATTCGCCGTACAAGAACTTCAGTTTTTAGGATTCCTGGTGTCAGCTTCCGGTTTCCGTATGGACCCTGGGAAAGTGAAGGCTGTGCTTGAATGGGATCGGCCAGAGGATCTTAAAGCACTGCAGCGTTTCTGGGGTTTTCTAACTACTACCGGAAATTTATTCGTAATTTCTCATCCGTTGTCAAACCTCTCACTGACATGACAAAAAAAGGGACGGATTTTTCTAGGTGGTCTGACAAAGCTTGTCAAGCATTTTCCTCCTTGAAAAAATGTTTTGCTTCAGCACCCATACTCATCCAACCTGATGCATCACAACCGTTCATTGTGGAGGTAGACGCATCTGACGTAGGAGTGGGTGCGGTATTATCTCAAGGTCCGTCTTCTCTAAAAAATTGTCGTCTGCCGAGAGGAATTATGATGTCGGCAATAGGGAACTCTTGGCCATTAAGTTGGCTTTTGAAGAGTGGCGTCACTTTTTGGAGGGGGCAGTCCACCCGGTCACCGTCATTACTGATCACAAGAACCTGCTGTATTTAGAGTCTGCAAAACGTCTGAATTCCAGACAAGCTAGATGGTCGTTGTTTTTTACCAGGTTTAATTTTGTCGTCACATATCGTCCTGGGTCAAAAAATGTAAAGGCTGATGCCTTATCTCGTAGTTTCCGGGGGCCGGGAAGACGGATGACCCGGTTCCTATTCTTCAGGAGGGAGTTGTGGTGTCAGCTGTATGCTCTGAGCTTGAGGAGGAGGTATTGGAGGCTCAGGGGGACGCCCTGTAGGACCTCCAGGGAAACTGTTTGTTCCAGATCAGTTAAGACAAAAGGTTATCGAGGCACATCATAATTCTGCTTTGGCAGGACACCCAGGGAGTAAAGCAACTGTAGATCTCCTTTCTCGCCGGTTTTGGTGGCCTAACTTAAATAAAGAGGTGGTAACTTTTGTCGCGTCCTGTGGGTATGTGCGCGCTCTAAGACCCACATACCCGTCCGTCTGGGCCCTTTTACCGTTGAAAATCCCGGAGCATCCATGGACCCATCTGTCTATGGACTTCATTACGGACCTCCCTCCGTCTTCAGGTAAAACTGTGTAGCCTTTCCGGGGGTTTTAGCTCTGAGATCGCTGTCTGGGTAGACAGAATGGCATGGAAACAGTTCATTCAGACAGCAATTATGGTAAAAACTGGCCGCAACCAGTTTTATTAAAGTCCACAGCACACAGATAAAACAAAGCATAAACAAAAGACCTGGGCTTGTCTAGCCACTAATTACACTTATATAATGTCCCTTTCTATCAGGAACCCAGACTCTATCAGTCTGTGCCCAAAACAACACATATGATATATGTTACCAGTATGGAGTCTCCCAGATACTCCTCCTTATGTCTGAAGGTCCACACGACTTCCAGACTTGAGAAAGATCCACTCCTATTCAGTAGTCATTATGCTGGAGGTTCACAGAGACACTCCTGTGTCCGGGGTCCTTCCTGCACCCAGACTGAGACGGCTCCCCTCCTCTTCGGTAATCATCAGCATGGAGGTTCACAGAGACACTCCTGTGTCCGGGGTACATCTAACCCAGACTGAGATGGCTCCCCTCCTCTTCAGTAATCATCAGCATGGAGGTTCACAGAGACACTCCTGTGTCGGGGTACATCTAACCCAGACTGAGATGGCTCCCCTCCTCTTCAGTAATCATCAGCATGCATGCTCACAGAGACTGCTTCCTTGTGCCAGGACACCTCTCTGTGTCCAGGCTGAAGACAGCTCTAACACTCTTGGAGCATTCTCACAGAGACTGCTTCCTTGTGCCAGGACACCTCTCTGTGTCCAGGCTGAAGACAGCTCTAACACTCTTGGAGACACCTTCTGTGCCTGGACCCTTGTCCAGACTGAATGAGCTCTCTGACTGTGTCCGCAGACACCTATTTCTGGCTTCCTAATTAACAGCTGATTGGCTTCAGGTTTGAGCTGCAAGTGTGCAATGAATGCAAGGTGTAGTGACCTTTCTCTACCACCAGGTCTACAAAGCCACCCATTTCCCTTATAGTTAGCAAAGAACCTAGGTGAAATGTACACCCCATTCACCACTATCCTCACTGTCTCACAACTGTCATACTAGTTGTAGTTGACAGGTTCAGCAAATGGCACATTTTATTGCTCTTCCTAATGCTAAAACTCTGGCGCAGGTGTTCATGGGGAGATGTGAGACTTCACGGGTTGCCTTCCGATGTGGTGTCGGATCGGGGGTCTCAGTTGTGTCCAAATTCTGGAAGGCATTTTGTTCTCGTTAGGGGATGCAGTTGTCATTTTCTTCGGCTTTTCATCCGCAGACCAATGGTCAGACAGAGCGTCTGAATCAGAGCTTAGAGACATATCTCCGGTGTTTTGTCTCAGAGAACAAGAGGACTGGTCTTCTTTCTTGCCTCTGGCAGAGTTCGCTCTTAACAATAGGTGGAGCGAGTCCACTGGTAGTCCCCGTTTTTGGGGCATATGGTTTTCACCCCCAGTTTTGTACTTTCAATGGGGGGGCTCTTCTGGGGTTCCTGAGGAGGAACGATTTTCGTCGTCACTTGCTTCAGTGTGGAGAGGAGTGCTTAATAATCTGAGCACTATGGGGAACGATACAAACGTAATGGCTGATAGGAGGAGAGTGTCTGGTCCGGACCTAAGTGTGAACGATCTGGTATGGTTGTCTACCAGGAATATAAAACTTAAGGTTCCCTCCTGGAAACTCGGTCCCAGATTCATCGGGCCATACAGGATCAGTTCAATAATTAATCGGTGGCTTTCCGTCTTGACCTCCCTCCTACGTTTAAAATCCACAATGTGTTCCACAAATCGTTGCTTAAGAGGTACGTGGCACCAGTTATACCGTCACCTCTACCTCCTCCTCCTGTGGTGGTCAATGGTAATTTGGAGTTTCAGGTACGAAGATCATTGACTCACGTCTGGAATCGCCGGTCCTTCAGTACCTTGTTCATTGGAGGGGGTATGGTCCTGAGGAGAGGATGTGGGTTTCTGCGTCGGATATTAACGCAGACCGATTGGTTCGGGCCTTCCACACTACTCACCCAGATAGACCAGGCCCTGAGGTCCAGAGGCCCTCGTAAGAAGGGGGGTACTGTCACGGGTGTGTCGCGGCGAAGATCGTCGCGATTGCACACCCTGACTTCGCACAGCTGAGTTTCTGGTGTGGTGTTTTTCGGCACTGAGGGAGTTAATTCTTTCTCTCTCGGTGCTGGACTGACCAGCCTCGCCCAGCTGCGATTGATGTTTTGTTAATTAGCTTCCTTTCATATACCTGTGGTCTGCTGGGGAAGTTGTCGGTGAAAGCATTCATTCAGACCAGCAGAGCGGATCGTTTCTGAGAAGACTTAAGCTAAGAGTGGCCTGTTGTGGTTTTTCCTCTCCTCGCTTATTGTTTATCTCCTTAACTTTTTGTGTTCCTCTGTAGTGGAAGTTTTGTATGCAAGGCAGTGTTTTCTTTACCCCTTGTCTGTCTCGTTTGTCTTAGACTGTGTGTAAGCTGTGACCTGCCATTCCTTGTGGTGGTAATCAGGGTCCTTCTCAGGACTAGATTACAGTGGTCAGGGATCTACAGGAGACAGGGTTACGCTGGCGGCCTGGACCTCTGTACCATTAACAGTACCTCCAGGTAGAGGGATAGTCAGGACCCCAGTTCAGGGTCAGCATAGACCCGGTCCACCTCTATCCTGAGACGCGTGACAGGTACACAGTATAGACCACAATACATAGGATATTATGTCAGGTAAGACATTGCTGGCAGATAATGTATACATGTTGATATGTTCTATTATATGAAATATAGAATGTTGTCACATTAGATATATGTTACTATCATAGAATATATTGTTATACGTGTGACAATATAACTGTACAGAGCATGAAACACAAATAGTTTACAATATACAGGAATACAAAAAACTGATTAATTACCTACTTAGTACAACAAACGTATGATAAACACAGGATTATAAACACAGATAGTGCTTACGACTATGCTTAGAGCAGGCTGTTTAAGAAACATCAAGAACACCAGTGATGTAGTTTTTTTTAAGGCACATGGAGGAATAATGGCTGTTGTCCTCCTTCGTGTGATACACAAGACCATAATGCAACAGGAACAATCCCACAATGCTCTTGGAATTTACAAGACATCACAAATTAAACTAGAATCTATGCATCAAACAGCCAGCAGGTGGCGCTGTTACCTTACAACAATAAAAGTATGAAAGAGCAATACATTCAAAAATTGCAATGTCTATAACAATTGGAGACATAAAAAAAGACTAGACTTTCTAGACAGCAATTAAATATGGCTGGACAGAACATTCATCATCTCTAATATCTATGTGAAAACATATTGCAGCGTGGTGGAGATATCGCAGCGACGGTGGAGATACAACAAATTATTATACAACCTGGCCTGATGTTAAAAATAGTGATTTTGGGATGCACTAGTGTCGGGGTCGTAGCACAAACCACTCGTCCTCCAGTCACTCCAAATTCAGGCTAAGAGCATGGGTCAACCATCAAAGAATGAGTCAGGCAACAAGCTGGTTCAAACTTAGAGCAAACTCAGGAGGGTACTAGCAGGCAACCGATCCAGCAATGTTCTACTTTATTTCCGCATACCGAGATTATAATAGCCAAAAACGTCATACAATGTCATACGTAGCAAACAGGATGACAGGGTGGGGTAAAGGGTAAACAGTATATGCTAACATCTGCAAGGATGGCAAACTGTATATGTCTAGCATTCTACCATCTCTGATTGGTTAGGTATTATTCAAGCAGGCTGTAAATGTAACGGCAGGAAAATGTAGCCGCGTGGGCCATTCTAGTCTATATGAAATTCAGAGATTGACATTTAGTAAAGTTCAACCGTTGTAACATTTCCTTGTTTGGTCTTGTTAGGTGAAAACATTTCCCAGGGAAACAGGGTAGGCGTTGGTTAATGCTGGTCATTTAGTAAGCTTTGTTTCTGATATATCTTTTGGTATGTATTCGACAAGGGAAAATTTTTTTCTCAAAATGGAGGCGAGAAACAAAATGGAAGCGAAGATAACTATAGGAATATTTACCTTGCAACCCCCTAAAACACATTTTCCCTTGGTGGTGACCTTTGAACTGCCATTGTGGGGAGAGGGGAGGTGGATTTTTCACCCAGCTATCTCGAATGCCCCCCTTATTGAGCCCCCCCAACAACTGGGTCCCTACGTTTGTTAACACATGGGTTTTCCCATTTCCCTAAACAACCTCTTGTTTGTATCTTGTTAGGGGTTTTGAGATTTGTCCGTGGGGTATATTTTCCCCATTTTCCCTTCGTTTAACTATCCCTTGATAGAGGAAGGTACCTGAGGGGAGTTGCTTGGTTACAGCTTTCCTGTTAGGTACCACACAAATAGAATTTTTTAATCCTATGACCAAACCCCCTGCTACCCCAAACAGGCTTGTTGGAAATCCTTTGAGCCTCCCAAACTGGAAAAAGAGGTGTCAACTCCGCATTCTCTTTAAACCCCTGAGCCGCTTTTTAATTTTTGTAAGGGCCCATAGTTTTTCTGTTTCTCCAGAGTTTTGAGGGATATAAGTCAACATTTTCTCCTATATCCCAGCCCCCCACCTTTTTCATAGGATCTTTCAATGGCCGTCTTTTTTGAAGAGTATTTTGTGTTGGGGCCCAGTTCCTCAACATGCCCTGGAAAGCACTGACTGAAATTAACAAATCTTTGTTCAGTGTAATATAATAATTTATCCATCCCGTTCCTGTTAATCTGTATTGTTGGGATGAGGGAGAGGAAATGCTTGATTTGGTTTTGGGCTTTAACTCGTCGGGACCCCCAGGGAACCATGGATTATGAAAACCTTGGGGTCTTCGATAACGGGTGTGAAGTTGCTCTAGGCTTCTATCCTCCTCTTTGTTCTGGATTGTTCATGATGTTCAGGGCCCCAGGGCATAATTTTGAATCTTGACAATTTTACTAGGGTACACTGCCGGTTTCTATTCAAAATAAATCTTCCCATTGAGCCCGGGGATTGGGATTATTTCTTTAAACCCTTGCAATGCCCCCCCCTTTGAGAGAGCAGGAGTTACGTGGGCCTGGTTTTGATATCCTTTAAGCATATGTGTCCGAACCTACTTTCCAAGGAGGGTACATCTTAAAACAATTTCTGCAAATCTGTGGCCTGGGGTTCTCTAGTTTTTAACACCAATTTCCCTTACGGCCGTCACCCCTTGTGGATTGATTGCCCCTATTTTTACCTGGGTAAGTGTTAATCTAGTTTTCAAGGTTGCCATTCTTATTTTAATCCATCCTCTTTGGGTTTACCCCCAGTCTGTCCCTGTTTCCATCCCCATTGACCAGGAATAACGTTGTCATTCCCTGGCCAGTTGGACAATATAATGTTGTTTGGACAACCAAGAAAAACTTTTTTTGGTTATTTAAAGGTCCAATATTGGTTGTGTTATCCATATCGACCCAGATAGTGAAGACCACCCATAAACAGTGGAGCAAACAAAGCTGCAGAAAGGATATATATCAACAGCCTCGGTTGTTGATAGTCTTTTTTTTAAGTGAGAGGCGTGATCCAGGGCTCTTGCCTCAAGTTCAGGCGTTGGGGTGGGGCAAATCAGGTGTAGGGACCCTCGAATCGGTTGGAGGCGTCTTTCCTCAAAACTTTTTCAGTACACCAGGTCAGGGGTGGAATTGCACTGTTATTTAGTTTGGGAGGGGAAGCAACATGTAGGTGGAGGTTAGTCAATTTTTAGACAAAGCAATCACAAGTTTCCCACTTTATCATTGTCTTGACAATTCTTGGGGCCTAATGTCTCCTATCTTGGGAGGGGCCCGAACAGGATTCATAGGGGGTCAGCCCTTTTTTGCCCTGGGGTGGTTAATATGAACAGTACTAGGGTAGGAGGCGGCCGGGGGGGGTGGTCTTGATCATTTTTGGAGCTGAGTTTTTAAGGGTGGAGTTCATTTCCCACCTTGCCCCGAATGGCTGGTATATGGGTGTGGAGAGCTTTTTGAATTCCCAGAGCTGTCAAGACTTCATTATTTCCCTGTGAAATGGACTGTACTTTCGATTACCTCTGGTACCATACCTGACACCCACCTCCGCAAGAGCTTCTTTGCAGTCGCCGCAGCGTTAGCCTGGCAATCGGGAAAGCCTCCGGCCAACTGAGAATAAATCAAAACACACCAACACGTATCCATGACCCTGATTTGCAGTGAATTAATCAACTGCAGTTTGGAAAGGTAGAGGGGCCGAGGGGCGTGTTTGGGTGGTGTCTTGACTACCCTTCCTGATTATGGTAGCACATACCATCATCCCTGGATAAACCTCTAACGGGGGAAAAGCCTGTGCCACCCAATGTTGATCACACTATTCGCAGTTTTGGACTGGTGGGTTTGGCCCATTAAATCTGGGCGACCGCAGGGTACAAGCCCTGGAAGGCATCGACATCCCTCTTCCCCATACCCCATTTGCTTTTATTCAGACATGCCCTTTTTTTCCCACTTTTCCGGGCACCTGAGTGATCTGGGATAAGGCTCCTCCCACAAAGGGATTTTTGGGAGCGTTCCTGGGCATCGTTACCTTGGATGGTCTACTGGCTGTTTTTTTGTGCTGACGGCCCATTCGTTTCCTTTACTCACCGCGTGCGTCTGGTATGTGCTTTAATTTTAGACAGTACTTTTTTGGTAATTTGAATGATCAATTAACTCTGGACTTGCGTCAAGCATTTTTTAAGGGATGTCCTGCTGCCGCAGGAATCCTTGCTTCCAAATGGACCCAAAAATCATGAGCTATACGAATGGTATTAGAATTGGTAGATGTTTAACAATTCTTTCAGCTACTTACAGGCCTCGGTCAGAGCCTTTAAGTTCAGCCTCCTGGGCCGCTGTATGGGGCATTGGTTCCTTTGATTACTGCATTCAGGAGACGTGGATACCTGGTGTGGAAGGTACCTGAGTATTTTTGGCGGTCCTTACAAAGTTTTAAAAACAGCATTAAGCTTTCAGTTTCAAACACTGTGGGGTTGGCCTGCGTTTCCTTGCCATAAGCTAACACAATCATAAGGGGAAACTCCTCCTGGTTTCTTTGTACTAGTACCTGACCTCCCCCCCTAGATCCGAGAGAGGAAAATGTGCAGGATTAAGTGTGGTAATCTTGCAAAGAAACATTTGGAGGCATTAAAAAGTGCACATTGCAATGAAGGTGACATGCAGTGAAAGGTGTGCCGTTGCACCTGGTTCAGTATGGTGTTACACTGAGGTGTAAATATGTCAAGGATGACAAGAACGAGTCGACGATTTGTGGGAATATCCTACAGCATGTAGCCCTCCAAACGGGGACCCTAGCCATGAAATAGGTATGGCCTTTGTTTGTTCCCCATTAATGAGTTTACCCTGCCGCGTGTCCCTGCTGTTCATGGAGATACAGGGTGAATGGTAATTCATGTTGGGGTTCCTAGCCTGGAGCTGCCACACCTGTTTTTGGAGAATAAAAACAGTCTATTACCTTAAGGAGTTAGTTTAAAAGGCACAATGGGATACAGTATAGAGAGACTGCAGCCTGCAGTAAAACCAGTCCAAAAAATTAAGAGCGGCAACTTAACAGGAAAGAAAAATTCGTCAGCTTTTTGCAGCGTGGTCAGATGGAGCCCCGTTAATGAAATGTCCCAAAAAGATAACGAAGATTTACAAAATTTGCGTTTATCCTTTGACGCTTTAAACCAGCTTGGTACGAAACAAACATGATAATATTTTTTGCAGTGCGACCCTTTTTTTCCCTGGAGGGGGGCCAAATCAGTAAGTCACAAATATTATAAAAATAACATGGCAAAATCAATAATGTGAACAAGCAGTCCTGAGATACTGGAACAAAATGAAAATATTATATATTTGACCGCCGTAATAGGGAGTTAAACTCGAGTTGAAGGGGGAAGCTGGAGTTTTGAGTTTACCGTCAGAGGTAAAGAAACCGCTGCTCGCGAAGGTGGGGGCTAGGTTTTCACACGATCGCGCGGCATGAGTCTTAGGCCCAAAATAATTTTTTTGGGCTTTCTTCCTTCCCGAACTGTGTAATTCCTTTCTTTGTCTATCTTTAATGCTTTTTTTTTTTTTTTCAAATTCTGTAAACAGAACCCCTGTGCTGCGTCATTGCTTCTGCTTATCAGGTCCGTCTACCAACAAACACTTGTATGTCTCATCTATTTCCCCATCGTATCTAGTTCACTGAACTTTCCTTCTTTTGGTTAATATTCCTCCCAACTGAAGGCGGGGTCTCCCCCGTACTGGGCAACCCATAATTTTATATAACTTTCTACATCTTTGACAGATTTTCCTTGTGACTACAATTCACCGCTCCCAAAGCACCCTCTAACTTGTGGGGTTTTTCTGATTTTAACATGGCTCATGATTTTTAAACAGAGTGCAATGTCTGTCGCGTCGGACCCCCCGGCGTCACTTGAGGTCACCACCCGTAGCACGAGCCCCCTCGATATCTGATAAGACAAAAGAGTCCTCCCCCAATTTGTCCCTTCCCTAACTGTGGATGGTGACTTTACAGCACAGCCACCGTGGCTTACCAGCCGAGTCCCCTGATGTGTGACACCGGGCTTCTCCTAATGGACTTGGGTTAGCAAAGAGCTCCTCAATTTTTTTCGAAAAAGAGTACCAATTTGTCACTTTTTCAGACGAAGAGCCTCCTCAATTCGCCATATAAGACAGGAGAGCACTCCCAATTGCTTTCTTGAGAAATTTTGATTATGCGCACCCCTACCCAATTTTCTACAAGGTACTAGAAATTTGGAACCCTAAAAATTGTCACGGGAGGACTAAGAACAGGTACAGTGACCGGAGGGGAAGTGGTGCACCAGTACGCCAGGCACGCGACGCACCGGTCTGACAGTGTGGTTCGGGACGGGCCGGGGTCGCTCCCAGTCTCCCACTCGAGGTCACTCCCCGACCCAGGCAGAAAACACGAAGGACCTACGGCTGACACAAGGGAGACATATAAATATTGCTCTCAACTTACCGTGCTCGACGGGGGTGATCATTCCTCAAATTCATCCGGGGTACCACCGGGAAATCTTGAGAGGGTCGGCAAGTAGGGCCGCCTGGCCACGCCCCACGGGGCGCCAATTGTCGGGGTCTGCGACAAACCACTCGTCCTCCCCGTCACTCCAAATTCAGGTAAAGCATGAGTCAACCATTCAAGAATGAGTCAGGCAACAAGGGTTCAAATTAGAGCACCCTCAGGAGGGACTAGCAGGCACCGGATCTCAGCAATGTTCACTTTTTTCCGCATACACAAGTTATATAGCCAAAAAGTCATACAATTTACGTGCAAAAGGATGACAGGGTGGGGTAAAGGGTAAAACGTTATTGCTAACCTGCAAGCGTGGGCAAATTAAGTCTAGCATCTACCATTCTGATTGGTTAGGTATTATTAAGCAGGCGTAAATGTAACGGCGGAAAATGGCCGCGGGGCCGTTCTTGTCTTATGATATTCAAGAGTGACTTTCTGCAAAGTTCAACCGTTGTAACATATTTTTTGTGGCTTGTTCAGCCACGTGCATTTCCTCAGAGGAACAGTGTAGGTTGGTTAAGCTTTACCATCTTAGTCAAGTTCTGTTTCGATATTATTGGTAAAGTATTCGAAAGGGAAATTATTTTTCTCAAAAATTGCGGGATGAACAAAATGGAAGCGAAGCATAACAGTTAAAAATATTTTACCTTGACAAAGCATCCTTCTCTCTTTATGACATGACTGTTCGTCCCCACGAGGCGAAATGGAGGGAAGGTATTGGGGCGGGGGGGGAGTTTTCCTACCTTCCGCTTCCCATGCGAGCAGACAGGACAGTGTGTTCAGACCGGAGAGATATGCACACCAGGGATTGTTAAGACCAATTTGTTTTTTGGAAAATCGGCATACTTTGCATTAGAAATGAGGTGAAACGAGGTGCAGGAAGATGTAGCCCAAGATGGCTGAAGTGTGAGCAGAAAGAAGTTCTGGTGGTGGTGGCGAAAATGATCCTTTCAAGCTCTGTACAAAGCGTGTCTCTCCCTAAAGAAAAAACAAAGTAAATGGCGTAAAGGAAGAAGAAGCAGGCCTCAAGACGGAAGTGAAAGGCAGTACCAGAATTAATTTATTACGGTGCCCACAGAAAGCCACCGGTGAAGCAGAAAGCATTCAAGAAAAATTATACACAGCTGGAAAAATTTTACAATACATAAACCAGAACAGCCCAGCCCCGTCGAAATTCCGTAAGGTATTCACTATACTAGGCTTTTGAAATGAAGTCCAACAACTAGAAAAAACAAACAAAATAAACATGTGAAATGCAATAACTTTAAATGAGGTAAAAACGTCTTTAATTAGTCCTGAGGTAATCCAAAGGAAAACCCATCCGGATCAGAGAAGGCACTAAGGCCAAAATATCTCCGACCCAATGGTAGGGCCAAATGGACGAATCAGTGCAGTGTTTGCTCGTCTTTATCTTACCGGAATGTTGCGGTAGGGCGGTTATGGCGATGTGCCAACCATGACAGTCTTTGCTCCGTGAGTCGTGATAAGATCTCGCAAATGGACTAACCTTGCGATGTCTTGACGAGTTTATCCCATTGGAAGGTTTCAAAGGTGGCAACGAGGAAGGGTTGGTTTAGTGTTGTGGCCAGGCATGCCCGGAGAGGATTTGGATGTTTTCCGGACCCTGGATGCTGAAGCTTTCTGGCACGTTATTCCTTTTTTCCAGCAGAAACTCGGACCTGAAACCAAGAAGAGCTAGCAAAAGAACTATAGCATAGGTTAGGCTTGGAAAGACCTCCTTTATTCTCTCGGATGCGGTTTACTGCGTACAAAGTAGAAGCCCCCTTGTTTGGTGTGGATGTAACCAAGACAACCTTTGTCAGTGTAGTATTGTAGTCTCTAGTTGGTGTCCAGCTCATGCTGTAAAAGTTGGAGTTCTACTGCAAGACAGTCCCACAGAGTTCGAGCCTGGGGAATAGTGTGGTCAGGCTTGGACCAACTTAGCCTTGTCGAAGATGAACCCAACGTGATCTTGTTGTCGGATCCCGTCCACCTTCAGAAGGCAACGGCTGCATGGCCTCTGGGTGCATCCGAGAATACTGGGTTCGCCTAGGCTAGGGCAAGTGGGTTTGGCGTAGCATCTCGTTGGGATTTTCATCCAAGGCACCAAGGAGCTTCCAGGTTTCCCATTTCGGTTCCTTATCAGGGGAGTGGGACCCTCTTCGACGGTTTCGGAAAGTGCGAGAAGGGATTTCCTTGTATGGAATTTTGCTACGAATCCGGGTTGTATAAGCTGTTCACCACTGAAGGACACCACGTTTGTGAATGGTTTGTCTGCACAGTTGATTTGAAACCCCAAGGTGTGGTGACAGGTTCCACCTCGGCCTAAGTTCTCCTCAAGGGGAGGTTGGTCCAGGTCATGTCCTTGAATCCTGGGGTAGTCACTTGACTAAAGGCCCTTCTTACAGCTGGGCTTTTGAAGAATTTTGCAGTCTAAGCTTGGTTGGTCGCATACCTTGGGTCCTCTTAAGCAGGTCAATCGTCTTCTTTGTGGGTAGATATTCAGTCCATCATTAATGAAGTCTTTTTCTACAAAGTCTTGGCGTTGTTCATATTCGGACCTTTCCTGCAGTTTTTGCGGCCATAGGTTGCCACAGCGGGCGAAGGCTGTTCCCAAAATTGCACCTCATGGTACTCCACCATTCTTTGCTGGGGTGTTGTCCTTGTGCACAAGAACCGGGAAATTCTTGTCCTCTCTGCTTGAAACAGTGGAAAATCTGTTCAAATGTCGTCAGTGTTGGCAATGGGGGGTCTTTCCTGAACCTCATCAACACCCCTATAGGTTGTTTGTTAGATTAGGGCCCGTGAGGGGGTCATTGAGAATATGCCTTGATGTTTGGTGTTGATCAAAGAAACTCTAATTTGTTAGGCTTTCGTGGGTGTAATCCGAATGGGGGTAGGACCCCACCTTTTTTTTCCATTAAGGGGGGCGTGGTCTCGGTTATTAGGGAAATATTTTGCCCATAAAGGTGACAAGTGCTTTTTCCCCTTTCGTTTGTTGCTTAGTGTGTGTGGAGGAATTGAACGGAGCTTGTTCCGGTTGTTGGGGGCCCTTCCCCTGGTAGTCTGAAGGGTAGGGGAAAAAACCCGTATTAGCTCGCCAAAGGAATCTTTGCCCATTTTGAAAATTTCCCTTGCTTCCATTGACGGGGCTACTTTGTTGTCATCCTTAGTGGTACAAAAACACTGTTTCCAAGTGTCGCATGGGGAAAGGGATGACATAGCAGTGACGGGACTGGGGTTTCTTTTTCCTCGTAGTGAAGGGGGCATGGTTTGCAAAAAAGTGTGCTCCACCCCCGGGTCGGTTTTAAAAGGGAATTGACTTGTTCCCCAAGCATAATTTCAATGACTACCCACCCCAAGTGAGTTTCGGGATGGGGGATGTAGGACCATTTCCCCTTTTGGGAGACTTTTGTTCCTTAAATTTTCTTGCCAAACAGAAGTAAAATTTCAGCGTCTGTGTTAATGGGGGGATAACGTGGTTAAGGCCCAAAATTGGATGTGGAAGCAGCTTCGGGGTGGGGTTTCCTCCCTTTGGGGGGTATTGATCGCATTCGATTAAGAGGGAGGGGGTTTTTTATGCCTCGTTGATAGGGGAAGCAATAAAAACCCTTTTGCCCTTTACTGTAGTCTCTATGCGCCCAGCAGGTATTTAAATGTAGGCGTTGCTGGGTCCCCCGATACCAAAGGCTTTCAAAGAAATTAGGGCCATAGAGATCGATTGCTTTGTCGTCAATGTGGGGTAATTTTTAGCCCCTCTGGATGCCCTTGGGTAAAATTGATAGGGATATCCTGGCACAGCATTTTAAATTCGGGTTTTGCACACATACCCCTTTGGGATGAGCAGGGGACGGCCTGGTAGATTGTTGTGTTTCTGTGGCTCCCCCCTGGCTTGCTGTGGGTAGGGGGCACGCGACAGTGGTTTGGGGGGTTAGGTTGGATGCAAGGTGATGGGTGTTTGTCGCTTGACACTTTCCACTTTAAGGAAGATTTCATCTTTGGCCATGGTTTAATGAGGTGCAGCACTTTAAAACATACCCCAAGTTCGTGGGATTTTCTTGCGCTCCTGCATGGTTTTGGACCTGAACCCTTTCATTTGTTTTAATGAGGTGGTTTTTTGTGTGGGACATCCCCGATTTAAAAATTTAGCTTTTGGAAATTTTACGCTTATCGCAGGACGCGGGGGTGGCAGGTTAGTTTCCCGAACACTGTTCCTCATGTCCTTTTCGTTTGTGTATCTTTCATACTTTTGAGGATGTTGCTGGGGCTCTGTTGGATCCCGGAAGTTTGAC
>JARQOD010007728.1:0-38256 GCA_033576555.1 Oophaga sylvatica
CCCTGGAGAATGTGTGGAGAGATAGCAGTTTAATGCTCTATACCCATTCACTCAATATACACTAGAACACACCCTTAGGGTAGTGTAGTGACTCGTAGGGAGTGGTCAGTGTAGATTCGTTGAGTGATTTTAGTAGTCAGTTTCCTGTCTTCGGACAGAGCAGACGTGTGGAGTCTAGCTGGGACTTGGAGGGAGGAAGCAGTCCAGCTTGGTTCTATCAGCAGTTCAGCAAGTGGAGGCCAGTAAGGGCGAGATATAGATCACCTCAGCCTGGTCAGAGCTGTACCTCACTTGAAGACATTGATAAAGAAAGAAGAGTTTAGTACAGAAATACTTCAGTCTCCTGTCTCAAAGACAGTGAAGGTTCAGAGACGTGCTCCTGCCTAGAAGATTACTGAGAGTCTGGTAACTAACTCTGAAGGAAGGAAAAGAAGGGAGTGATTATATGACTTTTTGCAAGTGTGAGTGTTTATGCTACAAGCGTGGACAAGGCGAAAGGCACAGTGGAAGGAATATTTAAAAGTGCTTTTGGATTGGAGAAGTCCTGCACGTTGTTACCGGTCACTGGGGACCGAAGGATCACTATAGCTTCATGCTTAGTGGTAAGAAAACCAGAGGCTTATCGGACCTTAGGTCGCGGCAAGCAGCCCCTAAATAGTCGGTACGTAACTGGGGTCAGGGGAGTGAGGACCTTGAGTCTCTGCAGGACAAGATAGGAATTCAGCTCTCTCACAGGAAGGCTCCGACCACAAAACTGACTGGGCAGTACAGCTTTGGAATAGCTGGAGTTATAGAGGGAACTACGCTTCATGCTGGTTGTACTCATTGTTGTGAAAGTAAAGGAGGCTCCTAACTTGTCCAGCTGCTATCTCGAAATACATTCTCCTTGGATCAGCCTCCCTGGACCTGCCTTACCATCTTACAAGTAAAGGTATGGAAAGACGCTGATGTGTGAGACTGTGTTATTTGATTGCATTCCTGCACTACCCCTTCATAACCATCAACCTGAGGGAAGAGTCCCACCTGTAGGGGACCCGACATCTAGCTGCCTCACCATCCCCTCAGAGATCTACAGCAGCGCTGGTACAAATTACCAGAGACTACAGGTGGCGTCACGAACTGTATATAAATCAATCCCCTGTAAATATACCCCCCAACATACGCCTGACCGCCAGGGCCACAGACCGAGCCACCGCTACCTGTGACAATCCCATAGACTTCTACGGGCTCGGCTCTGAGTACCCCATTGCCCTGGAAACCCACAATTGTGGTGCGTGGTCGAGACAAAATTGGCGTCACGAACAGGATACGAAACTCACAAAATTGCGAGCCCTGTGTGCCTATGGAATTGTTTTTGTGAAAAAGGACTGTTTGCACTTTTGGCGCCAAAAATCGCCATCTTTGTCGCCATATTCGCGCCCTCAGGCGCTGGAGAAGAAGGTGGGCGTGCCTTCGTGGGCGTGTACCCCCCTGTGGCGCGAAGAAAATGCCTGCCCTCTCAAAGTGCTATTACAACATGCGATCCTGCCCTACAGCAAAGGAGGTCCGCCTCCTCTTCACCTTTCCTGCAAAGAGGAGGAGACGCAAACCCCGCCTCCACGGAAGAGACCGGACGTCTCTGGAGGAAGATGTGAGAACGCTCTGGAACATCATGGAGGCAGGACGTGTGCAGCTGAGCAGGGAAGCGGAGGAAGGCAGGCCCCGTGCCCCAGCCAAGCTGCCACTAGAACCGGAGTCATCCGTGGTCCTGCACCTGCAGCAAGCATTGCTGGAAATAAAAGAAGAAAATGCACGACTAAGAAAGATGATTTTGCCACAACCTGGATATGAGGAGATTGAGAGACGCCGGCGTACCCTGGAGCAGCGGCGGCTGTGGGACGCGGTGATCTCTCCCTTCGATGACCCCCTACGTCTGGAGTTACCAAAACTTCTTCTGCCCAAGGCAAAGGAGCAACCGGAGGCTGCCCCCGAAAGTACCAATCCTGATCCCACCGGTGAAGCGGTGGAGGCGAAGGAGGTTGAGGAGGTACCGCCAGTTCCGGAACGCCCGCCCGGCCAGGAGGCCGCAGCAGATGATCGATCCCCGACACCGGAGGGGTCCTGTCCATCATTACCAGACGTGGACTGGGACGAGATGGCGCGCCTGGATGACGTCGCCTATACCGCCCAGTGGGAATGTGAGTGGCAGCGTCGTGAGGAGAAACAACAACGCCAGCAGGAGGAAGAGCGGGAAGCTCAGCGGAACCGACAGCGGCAACATGCAGAGCTGATCGCGGACAAGGAGAGTGTCCGTCGGGAAAAAGGTACTCTGAGGGAACCGCGGCGGCAGGGGTGTGTGACAGAGTTCCAGCTCCGGAAGGGCTGGGGCTTCATCAGGGAACCGGGCCTCTACCCAGGGGTCTTTGTCAGCAGACGTGATGTAGAATCCCACCTACCGCAAGGTCATCCCGGGAGGGACCTAGTTAATGGAGACATTGTCACATATACACGGCACTGGGGAATGAAGGGATGGTATGCCCTTAACGTCGCCATCGTCCGTGACCCCGTCCCCGACGCTGGTAACGTCACCACTACCGCAGCGTCCCCGTCTCCAGCTCAAACAGCATTCGGCCGTGCCCCAGCATCGCCCCCTGTAGGTATCTCGCAAATAGAAGCAACACCTGTATACTCTCCACTAACTCGTTATTCTTCTACATCGCAACTTGCGACCCAGTCTCCATCGCAATCTATGACACGATCAATATCGCTAACTGTAACACAAATTGAAACGCAATCGGTGTCTCGCAAGGAGAAAGTACCCGTTGCGCCCCTAGAGGTTCGCACGAGAACTGTGGCGACCCAGACCCTAATAGCAGATCACGACTTGTTAGTCATGGGATCTAGGGACCATCGCATTGTTCCAGCCCCCGGGATGGAAAGTGTAATCAAAGTTAACCAAGAAATGTGAAGAACGGTAGGACCCAGACAGGGTTTACCGCAACTAAGAAGATGTACATAAGTTTTATAAAAGTGAAAATGTTTTGCACAAGTTAAATGTGTATATAACGTATATATATATTGCCAAAAGAAGAATGCCCGGCTGGGTAATCAGATAAAAAGTTTTTGCACTTTATTGTGATGTGATTTGATATAATGTGTCTTTTTCTTATTATGGACTCAGAGGCTGAGGACTGTGCCAGCCCAGAACTTATCTGTATATAGTTGCACCTTGTGCCTTTTAATGGTTTCACACGAAGCCTTGACTTACCTCTGAACATAAAACCCGTGTGGTGAGGCACTGAGTGAAGTCTGCATTCGGATGTCCTGCAGCCCACCCAGGACCCACGTTGAAGGTTTGGTGCGGGTCCTTCACAAGCATATTGTCTATTTATATGAAAATGTTATTTAATATTGTATTTTTCTATATATAATGTTTTGTTTGCAACGTTCAAGACATCCTTACCTCCCGGATGGGACGAATTAATGTTTAATGTTGATGTTTAATGCATAAACAAAATTGTCTCTTTGTATTTTACAGCCCGGGAGTGCTGTCTTTTACCATGGGGGAATGTGTAGCCCTGGTGTGAAGGCACACGCAGTACCCTGGAGAATGTGTGGAGAGATAGCAGTTTAATGCTCTATACCCATTCACTCAATATACACTAGACACACCCTTAGGGTAGTGTAGTGACTCGTAGGGAGTGGTCAGTGTAGATTCGTTGAGTGATTTTAGTAGTCAGTTTCCTGTCTTCGGACAGAGCAGACGTGTGGAGTCTAGCTGGGACTTGGAGGGAGGAAGCAGTCCAGCTTGGTTCTATCAGCAGTTCAGCAAGTGGAGGCCAGTAAGGGCGAGATATAGATCACCTCAGCCTGGTCAGAGCTGTACCTCACTTGAAGACATTGATAAAGAAAGAAGAGTTTAGTACAGAAATACTTCAGTCTCCTGTCTCAAAGACAGTGAAGGTTCAGAGACGTGCTCCTGCCTAGAAGATTACTGAGAGTCTGGTAACTAACTCTGAAGGAAGGAAAAGAAGGGAGTGATTATATGACTTTTTGCAAGTGTGAGTGTTTATGCTACAAGCGTGGACAAGGCGAAAGGCACAGTGGAAGGAATATTTAAAAGTGCTTTTGGATTGGAGAAGTCCTGCACGTTGTTACCGGTCACTGGGGACCGAAGGATCACTATAGTTTCAAGCTTAGTGGTAAGAAAACCAGAGGCTTATCGGACCTTAGGTCGCGGCAAGCAGCCCCTAAATAGTCGGTACGTAACTGGGGTCAGGGGGAGTGAGGACCTTGAGTCTCTGCAGGACAAGATAGGAATTCAGCTCTCTCACAGGAAGGCTCCGACCACAAAACTGACTGGGCAGTACAGCTTTGGAATAGCTGGAGTTATAGAGGGAACTATGCTTCATGCTGGTTGTACTCATCGTTGTGAAAGTAAAGGAGGCCCCTAACTTGTCCAGCTGCTATCTCGAAATACATTCTCCTTGGATCAGCCTCCCTGGGACCTGCCTTACCATCTTACAAGTAAAGGTATGGAAAGACGCTGATGTGTGAGACTGTGTTATTTGATTGCATTCCTGCACTACCCCTTCATAACCATCGACCTGAGGGAAGAGTCCCACCTGTAGGGGACCCGACATCTAGCTGCCTCACCATCCCCTCAGAGATCTACAGCAGCGCTGGTACAAATTACCAGAGACTACAGGTGGCGTCACGAACTGTATATAAATCAATCCCCTGTAAATATACCCCCCAACATACGCCTGACCGCCAGGGCCACAGACCGAGCCACCGCTACCTGTGACAATCCCATAGACTTCTACGGGCTCGGCTCTGAGTACCCCATTGCCCTGGAAACCCACAATTGTGGTGCGTGGTCGAGACACAAACAGTCTCACATATACTGTCCTGCTCCTGTGTGGGGCACTCTGGGACCTGTGGTGCCTCTGCTGGAGTCTGAAGTGTATGCTCCTGTTCACACTTCGCTGCTTGCTGCTGCGGTTGTTTTCCCTCCTGGAAGCAGAAGCGGGCAGCCTGTAACACTGGCCGTGTCCGCTGCTGGGGGGTCCCGTCCTGAACATCAGGGGTCCTGGTCTCTACAGCACAGCCCTGCTTATAGGAGGCGAACCGCTCCCGGTTCCTGTAGGTCTCTGCCAGGGGCCCCATGCCCTCCATCACAGACTCAATGTCCTGCACAACACTTGCCAGCTGTACACCCAGTGTGTTCAGTCTCAGGTCATATGCATCATTACAGGCAGGATTAGTGGTCTTTAGGGTATAGATAAAGTCTACTTCCATTTGCAGCGCTTTTTTCTGCTGCTGTAACTCACCCAGTTTTCTGACCAGTCCCGGTATCTCATCCGCTAGCTGCAGCTCGGGTGCACGCGCCGGCTCCACAGCTTTAGTCTTCACCACGGGTACAGGGCTTCTGAACACAGTCCTGTGCGGTTCCACCACAGATGGTTGTGTGGCTTCTTGGCTGGATGCAGGCTCCGCAGCAGGTTTATCGCTGCCACCTGACTGCGACCGTGTGCGTCCTGACCGCGCCATACTGCCATGCTGCTGTAAGTTCTCCTGGATAGTTTGTCTTTCCAAAGACGTCCGTCTCTGCCTGGGAGCAGGAGAGGTGATCTGCACAGCTGGGGCTGATCTCACCTGTGCACCCGGCAGGAGCTGCTTGCTGACTGGGGAGTTACCTGACTTCACATTGTGCTGTAACCCATCACTGACCGACACTTTTCCTTCTTGCTTCTTTGCTGGACTTGGAGAAGGTTTTCCTCCCAAAACTTTACTGATGGCTTTTTCCTCCTTCACAGAACTGCTGCAGCTTTGGCTCGCTGCATTCACTGGTCTGACAGTGGCTCTGGGATTAACATTCCCATTAGGAGAGGCCTGGGAGGCTTGTCCCAGTGTAGGCCGGGAAGCCTGGACCTTGCCTGGGGAGCTTCCCCGCCCAGGGTGGCCCCTCCCTGGGCTTGCTTCAGACATGAGGAGATCCACAAAACACAACCTCAGAGCTAGGAGGCAGTATTATAGTAGTTATATTCTTGTACATAGGGGCAGTATTATAGTAGTTATATTCTTGTACATAGGGGCAGTATTATAGTAGTTATATTCTTGTACACAGGATCAGTATTATAGTAGTTATATTCTTGTACATAGGGGCAGCATTATAGTAGTTATATTCTTGTACATAGGAGCAGTATTATAGTAGTTATATTCTTGTACATAGGAGGCAGTATTATAGTAGTTATATTCTTGTACATAGGGGCAGTATTATAGTAGTTATATTCTTGTACATAGGGGCAGTATTATAGTAGTTATATTCTTGTACACAGGATCAGTATTATAGTAGTTATATTCTTGTACATAGGGGCAGCATTATAGTAGTTATATTCTTGTACATAGGAGCAGTATTATAGTAGTTATATTCTTGTACATAGGAGGCAGTATTATAGTAGTTATATTCTTGTACATAGGAGCAGTATTATAGTAGTTATAGTCTTGTACATAGGAGCAGTATTATAGTAGTTATATTCTTGTACATAGGGAGCAGTATTATAGTAGTTATATTCTTGTACATAGGAGGCAGTATTATAGTGATTATATACTTGTACATAGGGGCAGTATTATAGTACTTATACGTACTGGTGCATTGGGGATAGTATGTCTAAAACAAGTATGTCCCTGTGTATGTGACATGGGGCTTTTGTATGGTCATAGCAGATCCCATAAATGTTCTTTTATGTAATTTTTATCACTTTAAATTACGTACTCATGATAAAACACTACAATATCTATACCAGCATATCTGTCATTCCCTGCATAGACTGGGGTTTAAGTCAATGCCAATCTGAAAATGAGCAAGTTATATGGCCACTCTCCAGTATGTTTGCGAAATCTTTTCTTGGAGGCAGATGAAAGAGAAATAATTGCTTGATGTTTTTTTTTCATGTGAATGTGACATATCTGTATGGATTTCAGCTGTATGAATATTTCTCATGGCATATCACGGGGAGGAGGGCAACATGGACCCAAGCAAGAATTATACTGTGTTAGTTGCTGGACATTGCTGACAACTAAGATGCCCAATAACGGTCAGTAGCGGAAAAGGCGGAAATGTTTCCTTCTGGTGTAAAAACCGTTCCATCCTTTTTCCCAGCCCTGTACCCATGGTCAAGTTGAAAGTTGTCATCTCTGCAGTGGTCATGAATGAATTTAGCAGATTTCAGGTAGCCAAGTCACCTTATCCCTGGGTAAGAGGTCAAGAGGGAGCCTTATTCCTATGGGTCTTTGGTAGGCCATGTTTTTAGTATCATGTACATTACATTGACATTATATTCTGTGTAATAGTCCTGTATGTAAACTGTAAGCTTTGCACATAATACATACAGTACAGACCAAAAGTTTGGACACACCTTCTCATTCAAAGATTTTTCTGTATTTTGATGACTATGAAAATTGTAAATTCACACTAAAGGCATCAAAACTATGAATTAACACATGTGGAATTATACATTACACTTAACAAAAAAGTTTGTAATAACTGAAAATATGTCTTATATTCTAAATTCTTCAAAGTAGCCACCTTTTGCTTTGATGACTGCTTTGCACACTCTTGGCATTCTCTTGATGAGCTACAAGAGGTAGTCACCGGGAATGGTTTTCACTTCACAGGTGTGCCCTGTCAGGTTTAATAAGTGGGATTTCTGGCCTTATAAATGGGGTTGGGACCATCAGTTGTGTTGTGCAGAAGTCTGGTGGATACACAGCTGATAGTCCTACTGAATAGACTGTTAGAATTTGTATTATGGCAAGAAAAAAGCAGCTAAGTAAAGAAAAACGAGTGGCCATCATTACTTTAAGAAATGAAGGTCAGTCAGTCCGAAAAATTGGGAAAACTTTGAAAGTGTCCCCAAGTGCAGTTGCAAAAACCATCAAGCGCTACAAAGAAACTGGCTCACATGAGGACCACCCCAGGAAAGGAAGACCAAGAGTCACCTCTGCTTCTGAGGATAAGTTTATCCGAGTCACCAGCCTCAGAAATTGCAGGTTTACAGCAGCTCAGATTAGAGACCAGGTCAATGCCACACAGAGTTCTAGCACCAGACACATCTCTACAACAACTGTTAAGAGGAGACTTTGTGCAGCCTTGTGCAGCAGGCCTTCATGGTAAAATAGCTGCTAGGAAACCACTGCTAAGGACAGGCAACAAGCAGAAGAGACTTGTTTGGGCTAAAGAACACAAGGAATGGACATTAGACCAGTGGAAATCTGTACTTTGGTCTCATGAGTCCAAATTTGAGATCTTTGGTTCCAACCACCGTGTCTTTGTGCGACGCAGAAAAGGTGAACGGATGGACTCTACATGCCTGGTTCCCACCGTGAAGCATGGAGGAGGTGGTGTGATGGTGTGGGGGTGCTTTGCTGGTGACACTGTTGGGGATTTATTCAAAATTGAAGGCATACTGAACCAGCATGGCTACCACAGCATCTTGCAGCGGCATGCTATTCCATCCGGTTTGCGTTTAGTTGGACCATAATTTATTTTTCAACAGGACAATGACCCCAAACACACCTCCAGGCTGTGTAAGGGCTATTTGACCAAGGAGGAGAGTGATGGGGTGCTACGCCAGATGACCTGGCCTACACAGTCACCAGACCTGAACCTAATCGAGATGGTTTGGGGTGAGCTGGACCGCAGAGTGAAGGCAAAAGGGCCAACAAGTGCTAAGCATCTCTGGGAACTCCTTCAAGACTGTTGGAAGACCATTTCCGGTGACTACCTCTTGAAGCTCATCAAGAGAATGCCAAGAGTGTGCAAAGCAGTCATCAAAGCAAAAGGTGGCTACTTTGAAGAACCTAGAATGTAAGACATATTTTCAGTTGTTTCACACTTTTTTGTTAAGTATATAATTCCACATGTGTTAATTCATAGTTTTGATGCCTTCAGTGTGAATGTACAATTTTCATAGTCATGAAAATACAGAAAAATCTTTGAATGAGATTGCGCACCCGCCGGGAGCTTCATCGCTGTGCAGCTGCTTTCAGCGGCACATCACCAAGCACAATGCCAAGCGTCGGATGGAGTGGTGTAAAGCCGAAACCGCTGGACTCTGGAGGAAACATGTTATGTGCAGCGATGGATCACACTTCTCTATCTGGCTTCCTTCCACACAATCAGATAATGGCTATATTACATATTATATAGCCGGTATTTGTCTCGATTGGCGCTGAGTTGTGGCCATGGCTGTTAACCATTTAAATGCTGTTGTCAATCTTTGACAACTGCAAATCAGATCCTTTCGTCCAACCATGACAGGATCTTGGGGACCGATTGGTTACTATGACAGCCGGGGTCTGCTGAAGACCTCCATTGCTGTCATCTAGCTCCTCCTGTGAAGCTCAGCCGTAGGTTGTGTTCTGTAAGGGACTGATATTTCACTATGTATGTCATTCTGTAGTATTTCAGTATATATTACAAGTGTTGAAATCCCCTAAGGGGACTAAAAAAATTGTAAAAAAAAAAATAAAGAAAAAACTTTTTAAAAATATAAAATCTTTAAAAAAAATTATAAAAGTTCAAACCACTCAACTTTTCTTCCATTAAAATTATAGAAAGTAAAGAAATTAAAAACTAATTGTTTGGAATTGCCACATTCGGAAAAGACTGATCTATTAAGATATGGAATTAATTAACCCAATTGGTAAACGCCGTAAGGATAAAGGCCAGAAAAAAAAATGTGGTAATAAGCAAAAAAATCATCTAAGGGTCCATGAGATGATCATATAAATCAAACCGAGATCTTTACACAATGCACGGACTGGCCAAGGCACAAGCGCTTTTGGAAAATTGACGCGTCTGACGCTGACATCAGTTAGGTGATGTGAGTTCACTGGCTATGAACTCCAAGGACCTTTCTGAGCACTTTCTCACGCTCGCGGTAACGTCAGACAGGTTATAGGAGTTCACCGCAAGACACTAAGTATCGGTAGCAGACACAGCTCAGTGTCTCTGGTGGATGACAGGCTGTATGCTCGTATCATGCAACCATGCAGCCTGCCATCTAGATGTAGCAAAACTAGACCTGTCATGGGACAAATAGATTATCATCTTCTCAGCGTACTGGTGAGGAATATTGTTGTTTGTTGTTTTAATTCTTTTGCAGGAGACAATGGCGTCAATGGAATGGGCAATGCAGTAAGTAAGGTTTAATTAAGATTGATTAAAGGGAATCTGTCACCCCAATTTTGCCATATCAACTAAAGATATGGCTGAATAGTGCGTCCCATAACAAAGCTATCGGTATTTACCTTATATCACGATACCCCCGTTTTCATATCAAAATACCTTAGTAAAGTTCGTATTTGGCGCTGTCAATCAGGGCGGTCAGGTCCGGAGAGCATTTTCCATGTCCCACCCCCCGCTCCTCGGCATCACTTGCGTAGGGCCGTCTGTGAATCCCACAGACAGCATTCAGCTTCCCGCATTTGCGCATGTCAAATTCCGCCCCGCGCATGCGCAGTGTGCTTAGCCCAACAGTGGGCAAAGCATAAAATCATTACAGCGCATGTGCTACTCTTTCCTTGCCCTGGAAATGACTGCTTGCCTTGGACAACTGCTTCTTCTTCACCCTCCTACAGCTACACCACTTATGGTCCCAGGTGGGTTCCTGAGTTTTCATGTCACCAGGTCTCCATCTGTCTGGAGTTTGTGTTCACCTTATTCTTGAGTGCTTCTTATGTGACGGAGGGACCTTTAGGCTCTTTGAGGCACCAAGAGCTTGGGTGTAACTGCTGCCTCTTCACAGCCCTTTGGCAACAGCACTAATGGTCCTAAGTGAGTTCCTGGGTTTTCATGTCACCAGGTTTCCATCTGTCTGGAGTTTGTGTTTATCTTATTTTTGAATATTTTTGAATGCTTGACAGAGGGACCTTTAGGCTCTTTAAAGCGCCAGGGCTCGGGTGTGACTGCTACCTCTTTAGCCCCCTATAGCAATACCACTAATGGTCCTAGGTGGGCTCCTGGATTTTTATGTCACCAGGTCATATGTCTGGAGTTCTTGCTTCTCGTCATTCTTGAGTGCTTTTTTGAGACAGAGGGACCTTTAGGCTCTTTGAGGCACCAAGGGCTTGGGTGTGACTGCTTCTTCTTCACCCCCCCATAGCTACACCACTAATGGCCCTAGGTAGACTTCTGGGTTTTCATGTCACCAGGTCTCCATCTGTCTGGAATTTGAGTTCTGCTCATTGTTGAGCGTCTCCTGGAAACTATTGAGAGAGATCATGTTTGTGACTAGCGTTGTGCTAGGCGTCCATACGTTTAGGAGTAAAATATTATGAAAGCTGTTAGACAGTAAACCTTGAATCCAGTCCAGCATGTTGTAGAAAAAGCGAACGCCAGGAAAAGTAAAAATAACTCATTAGGTGATTAACCATTGAGGTTTAGTCATTACATGGAAATCCAGTCATTGTATATGATATACGCCTACAGAAAGAAAGGACAGCGTAGGTGCGTGAATACGGCCACTAATGAAGAAGGTGCTAATTGTACTAATATAAGTTATTGGAAATTACAGCAATCAATGAAATATTATTAGCAAAGTTTTTGTGAAATTTCTCTGTAAAAGTTAATTCGAACTGTAAGTTTACAAAACTATTGGCAAGTTTTTTAAACTGAATCAAGATGGGCACTCGGTGGTTCTATATGTTCGATGAATGGCCGACCATACCAGAGCCATTCATGGTTGACAGGAGTAGCGACCAAGGAAGCGGAGATATGGGGAGATGTTTGGTGGAATTCTCACCGCATCCGTATGGTCTCATCTCTGACAAATAAATAAAAAGGATCTATAGGGTCAAGGGACTTTTTTTTTATTCATTGTTTTTTTTTTTGTAGAATCACTTATTTATCAGTAAATTTTTTAATGATGGTACTAAAAAGAATTGAAGTGAAGCAGCCTGAGAGATGAATCTATGGAGGCGCTGAAAATGGTGAAAAGTGTGGTCCATATAACGTGTAGAAAAATATACAAATCCCTATGCGTCATGCAGACAAGAATAGGAAATGTGCACAATACCTGCCGATTGTACACGTATCAGTAGGCATGACGATTCCGACCCCGCCGATCTCCTGGTGAAGAAGTAAGTGTTGTTGGAATATTCTTGAAGGTTTTCACCAGAAAAGTAGCTGCAATTGGTTTGGCACTGGATAAAATGTTTAGTCCAAGGAATTCCCTGCTCTTCAACCTCGAGACACACAAGGAGGGCTGAACATTTGGAATTAGATATGTAAGTCAAGACCCCCAGAATAGTCGCTGATTGACTTTGTCTCATAAAATACAGCATAGACCCCAATTCATCAAGTTTCAAGCCATTATTTAATTTTCTCTTTCTTTTTGCGCCCGTGGATTTTTCTCCAAATTCGTCAGTGTTTAATGAAATGGAACAAATGCAAATAGGCTATTTTTTTTTTATTCTTAAGCTCCTTTCTAGAGTAAAAAAAAAAATCACAAGATCCTTTGAATAAGATTTTGTGCACAAAAAAAATAGACTGATATGGTAGTCCAGAGGGTACTGGAGTGTAATTGGGCTGGATGCCACCGACCAGAAGATAAAATGGTCGAAACTCAGAGGTCAAACCACATATGGCAAGCAACAAACTACAGAAATGAGACAAATGATGATTTTAGAAACAATGCAAGGACAAGTTCACACAAACGTATGTTTGCTCCAAGTGTTGACCATGAAAAAATGACATCACACGGATAGTGCTCTTACCAATATTAATCAATTGGGCTGTGCAGATTAAATATTTCTTTTTTTGGACCGAATCAGGGAAAACAATGGCAGCACGCACTTGCGTACGTCGGATGAGGCTCGCCCATTCAATTCTATGAGTGCAAAAAAAAATATCTGATCTCATATGGAGTCATCATATAACATACAATTATTACAGAAACATTGCAATACTTTTCCAGTTCTTAAAGTATTTTATGTTAATGAATGAAAACAGAGGATGAAAGACAATTCTGATGAAAATCGCCCGTTTTTTCTGGATGAAAATGGGAAAATTTTTTTATATACGCTTGTGTGAACTTAGCCACAGGCAGGTGCATGACGGTTGTGGAGTCAGGGAGACGGTCGACACCAATGCCTTTGGCTCCCTGCCCCGCTATAGCTATACAGGTTGCCGGCCTACCACCTTGTGTCGACTATGGACAATGAAGACGACAATGCTCACTCAACAATGCCGACAGGTAAAAATAATCATTTTTTTTTAAATATGTTTTACAAAAGTGCCAAAGCAAAGACAATTTTTAAATAAAGGACACAGGATGGGAACATTATTACAGAAGGGGGGAAAACATTACATATTGTGGACATTATTAAAAGAAAGGGCCAGGATGGAATTCATTATTACAGGACAGGAGCCGGGACGGGGACATTATTACAGGATGAGGGACATTTATTACAGGATAGGGCCATGATGGGAGACATTATTACAGGAATAGGAACCTTATTACAGGATAGGGACATTATTACAGGATGGAGGGATATATGGAGTAATATCTGAAGGGCTGTCACAGTGTAGAGGGATCATCCTTATTCTCATTTGTACATGGAAACACGAGAAGCAATGGAATGAAACTGAAAGGGAGAAACTACAGATTAGATATTAGAAAAAAGCTTTTTGACAGTGAGGGTGATCAATGAGTGGAACAGGCTGCCACGAGAGGTGGTGAGTTCTCATTCAATGGAAGTCTTCAAACAGAGGCTGGACAGACATCTGTCTGAGATGTTATAGTGAATCCTGCATTGAGCAGTGGGTTGATGGGAAGATGGATGGAGCCAAATACAGGACTATTCTTGAAGAAAACCTGTTGGAGTCTGCAAAAGACCTGAGACTGGGACGGAGATTTGTCTTCCAACAAGACAATGATCCCAAACATAAAGCAAAATCTACAATGGAATGGTTCACAAATAAAAGTATCCAGGTGTTAGAATGGCCAAGTCAAAGTCCAGACCTGAATCCAATCGAGAATCTGTGGAAAGAGCTGAAAACTGCTGTTCACAAACGATCTCCATCCAACCTCACTGAGCTCGAGCTGTTTACCAAAGAAGAATGGGCAAGAAGTTCAGTCTCTCGATGAACAAAACTGATAGAGACATACCCCAAGCGACTTGCAGCTGTAATCGCAGCAAAAGGTGGCGCAACAATGTATTAAGTTAAAGGGGCCGATTAATATTGCACGCCCCACTTTTCAGTTTTTGCATTCCCACAAAAATTTAAAAAAAAAACAATAAATTTCGTTTAACTTCACAATTGTGTCCCATTTGTTGTTGATTCTTCACCAAAAATTAACATTTTGTATCTTTATGTTTGAAGCATGATATGTGGGAAAAGGTTGAAAAGTTCCAGGGAGCCGAATACTTTCACAAGGCACTGTAGATGAGGAAACAAATCAGCTCTAATTTTTGTATCTGTTTCAATTAAATAAAAAATCGGGCATAAGAGAAGAGACTCCGCAGCCTCAACTGTCAGCGACTAAGTTCATATCTGGCATGAATAGATATTTGATAGATACCGATAGGTTACTTATGGGACGCACTATTCAGTCATATCTTTATCTGATATAGCCAGAATGGGTGACAGATTCCCTTTAACAAAATTTGTAAACGCTCTCGTTTTTGGTCACCTTCTGCTTTCATTTTTCATAAAGAAAGTATCTGCCATGACTAACATTTACCATAGTTTTTGTACTGAAAATAGCTTTTTTTTAGCAAGTTCCCTATTGAGTGTATTTGTCACTGGTTTGTCTTAGTCCACAAGTTCTCATTCGTCAAATCCACGGCTTAACATTACTCTGCTCATTACCATGCTGAGATCTGACAGTGATTGTAACTCAAATTCCCCCACATGAGTCTGTCACCACACAACTCTCAGGGAGACCTCATGATCCTCATCTCTTGCATTGGTTTCGCTAATAATCTTTTTAACTTGTTCAGGCTGCATACTTATTTCAATATTATTTTATACTATTTCTGCAGTTTTTATTTTACATTTATTATTATACTTTCTTTTGTACACTATTTCTACAAATTTAATAAATTACATATAAAGTTAATCTACAAAAAAGTCAATTTGTAAACTACTATAATACTACCCCTATGTGCAAGAATATGACTACTACCGGTATAATACTACCCCTATGTGCAAGAATATGACTACTATAATACTGCCCCTATGTACAAGAATATAACTACTATAATACTGCCCCTATGTACAAGAATATAACTACTATAATACTGCCCCTATGTACAAGAATATAACTACTATAATACTGCTCCTATGTACAAGAATATAACTACTATAATGCTGCTATGTACAAGAATATAACTACTATAATACTGCCCCTATGTACAAGAATATAACTACTATAATACTGCTCCTATGTACAAGAATATAACTACTATAATACTGACTCTATGTACAAGAATATAACTACTATAATACTGCTCCTATATACAAGAATATAACTACTATAATACTGCCCCTATATACAAGAATATAACTACTATAATACTGCCCCTATGTACAAGAATATAACTACTATAATACTGCTCCTATGTAAAAGAATATATCTACTATAATACTGCCCCTATGTACAAGAATATAACTACTATAATACTGCCCTATGTACAAGAATATAACTACTATAATACTGCCCCTATGTACAAGAATATAATTACTATAATACTGCTCCTATGTACAAGAATATAACTTCTATAATACTACCCCTATGTGCAAGAATATGACTACTATAATACTACCCCTATGTGCAGGAATATGACTACTATAATGATCTTTTTATTTAAAAACTGACAACAATATATTACAGAAATATTACATTAAAATCTGATAAAATATTGTGTTATTACATCACATACAGAATAACTTTAGCAAACATTGACAAATCCCGATACATGGATGTTCCTCCAAGTCACATTACCTGGGTTACTCTTTATATCCTTCTTATACACGGTCTTGAGACTTTCTAGGATCTTATACCTGACAGTGTCACAGGACAGGACTTCCTTATTGATGAGCAGGCAGCACCGTGCACACCACAGATGGTAGATGGTCACCACATTTATTATATACAGAGTGCTTCTGTTATACGCCCTGAGCTCAGGTTGGAAGTCTCCGTACAGCAGCTGACCATACGACTGTCCCACCAGGTGCGGTAACTTTAGGGACAAGGACACAGACTCCCATACCTGTATACTAAAGGGACACTCTAACAGCAGATGGTCCATCGTCTCCAGTATATGGGGCACTCTTCTCTGGGACAGGATCTGTCTGATACATTCCTGCACTTTAGATTATCTCTAACATACATTTTACCATGGAGCGCCAGCCACGCTACGTCTCTCATATGAGGGGGAACTCTGGGATCGAGCACGTTTTTTGCAGCCTGTTTCACATCTAGACTCGGAGCGCCCCTCAGTTGTACCTGGACACTGAAGTGAGATGACAGGACATTCTTATACAGCTCCTTCCTACTGAGCTGCTTGACATCATCATACAGGATCCTCCATCTGACGACCTTACTTATTATGTGGACACCATACCAAAAACATTATTCTTCAGTCGTCTTGAGATTCTCTTGATGGGGTCCCCTACCGACCACACAGACACAAAATGCTGGATCTGGCTCTTAAACAAACAAGACCAAGGCGCCTTCTCTAAATTCTTACAAAACGAAAAATTCTTCATAAGAAACAAAAGATTAAAGAAGAGCTCTGGACAAGGCATGGAGAGACCACCAGCCTTATGAGGGAGGTAGACAATGTTTCTCCTGACCACATTCACTCTGTTACCCCACAAGAAGTGAAAGAAGACATTGGTAAGTCTGGGGAGCAACGTATCTGGCACCGGGAACACCACACTGATATAGAGGAAGAGCGGGAGCAGGAAGGTCTTCAGCAGGCGGATCTTCTCCAGATACGTCAGCTTCCAGTGTCTCCAGCTCTGCACCTTCTGCTCACACACCACCAGCTTCTCCTCCCAATTCACCTTCCCATCATCTACAGCACCAAACACAACTCCCAGAATCTTTATCTGACCCTGAACTGTTCTGAAGGGCACAGAGAAGACATCACGGTCACTCCCCAGCCACAGGGCCTCGCTCTTCTCCATGTTCACAGAGGAGTTAGATACATTAGAGAAGGCTGTGATCTCCTGCTGTAGAGCCGCACAGTCATCTCTAGAAGACACCACAACCGACACATCATCCGCATATGTGTAGCCCTGGTGTTAGGCACACGCAGTACCCTGGAGAGTGTGTGGCGAGACAGCAGTTTAATGCTAAATACCCATTCACTCAACATACACTGGACACACCCTTAGGGTAGTGTAGTTTACTATTGAGGGAGTGGTCAGGGTGTATGTTTGTGGAGTGATTGTAGTGTGTTTCCTGTCTTCGGACGGAGCAGACGTCTGGAGTTTAGCTGGAGGGAGGAAGCAGTCCAGCCTGCTCTATCATCAGTTCAGAACGTGGAGGCTGGTACAGGTGGTCTAATTCACCTTAGCCTAGTCAGAGCTGTACCTCATCAGACTACATTGGAGTCAGTGCCTGGGCTTCAGAGAGGAAGGTCTAGCCTGGACTGAGGAGAAGGAGATTATTGCAGAAAGACTTCAGTCACCTGTCTAAAGGACAGTGAAAGGTTCAGAGACGTGCTCCTGCCTATTGATAACTGAGCATCTGTAACTAACTTTGAAGAAAGTGAATGAAGGAAGTAACTACCCGACTTTATGCTAGTGTGAGTGCTTATGCTACCAGCGAGGACAAGGCGAAAGGCACAGTGGAAAGTTTATTGAAAAGGTGCGTTTGGATTGAAGAAGTCCTGCACATTGCTACCGGTCACTGGGGACCGAAGGATCACTATTAGCTTCAAGCATAGTGGTAAGAAAACCAGGAATTTACCGGACCTTAGGTCGCGGCAAACAAGCCCCTTATAGTCAGTACGTAACTGGGGTCAGGGGGAGTGAAGACTTTGAGTCAGTGCACGACAAGATAAGAATTCAGCTCTCTCGCAGGAAGGCTCCTAACACAAAACTGACTGGGCAGTACAGCTATGGATTAGCTGGAGTTATTGAGGGAACTACGCTTCAGGCTGGTTGTACTCATTGTATTGGAAGTAAAGGAGGCCCCTAACTTGTCCAGCTGCTGTCTCAAGATACACTCTCCTTGGATCAGCCTCCCTGGGACCTGCCTGAACATCTTACAAGTAAAGGTATGGAAAGACGCTGACCGTGTGAGACTGTGTTATTTACCTGCACCTGACTACACTAACTTCATAGACTTTGAGGGACCAGTCCCACCTGTAGGGGACCCGACATCTAGCTGCCTCACCATCCCCTCAGAGATCTACAGCAGCGCTGGTACTAATTACCAGAAGACTACAGGTGGCGTCACAAACTGTATATAAACCTATCCCCTGTAAATATATCCCCAACATACGCCAGACCGCCCGGGCCACAGACCGAGCCACAGCTACCTGTGACAAACCCCATAGACTTCCATGGGCTCGGCTCTGAGTACCCCATTGCCCTGGTAATCCACAATTGTGGTGGCGGGTCGACACAAAAAATTGGCGTCACGAACAGGATGCGAAACTCGCAAAATTGCGAGCCCTGTGTGCCTAAGGAATTGTTTTTGTGAAAAAGGACTGTTTTGCACTTTTGGCGCCAAAATCGCCATTTTTGTCGCCATATTCGCGCCCTCAGGCGCTGGAGAAGAAGGTGGGCGTACCTTCGTGGGCGTCTACCCCCCTGTGGCGCGAAGAAAATGCCTGCCCTCTCAAAGTGCTATTACAACATGCGATCCTGCCCTACAGCAAAGGAGGTCCGCCTCCTCTTCACCTTCCCTGCGAGGAGGAGGAGACGCAAACCCCGCCTCCACGGAAGAGACCGGACGTCTCTGGAGGAAGAAGAAAGAATCTTCTGGAACATCATGGAAGCAGGACGTGTGCAGCCGAGCAGGGAAGCGGAGGAAGGCAGGCCCCGTGCCCCAGCCAAGCTGCCACCAGCACCGGAGTTATCCGTGGTCCTGCACCTGCAGCAGGCGTTGCTGGAGATTCAAGAAGAAAATGCACGCCTGAAGAAGATGGTCCAGTACCAACCTGGCTTTGAAGAGATCGAGAGACGCCGGCGTACCCTGGAGCAGCGGAGGCTGTGGGACACGGTGATCTCTCCCCCAACGACCCCCCACGATTCCAGTTACCGAAGATTCTGCTGCCCAAGGCGAAGGAGCAATCGGAGGCTGCCCCCGAAAGTACCAATCCTGATCCCACCGGTGAAGCGGTGGAGGCGAAGGAGGTTGAGGAGGTATCGCCAGTTCCGGAACGCCCGCCCGGCCAGGAGGCCGCAGCAGATGATCGGTCCCCGGCAGGGACACCGGAGGGGTCCTGTCCGTCACTACCAGACGTGGACTGGGACGAGATGGCGCGCCTGGATGACGTCGCCTACACCGCCCAGTGGGAATATGAGTGGCAGTGTCGTGAGGAGAAGCAGAAACGCCAGCAGGAGGAAGAGCGGGAAGCTCAGCGGAACCGTCAGCGACAACATGCAGAGCTGATCGCGGACAAAGAGAGTGTCCGGAGAGAGAAAGGTACCCTGAGGGAACCGCGGCGGCAGGGTGTGTGACTGAGTTCCAGCTCCGGAAGGGCTGGGCTTCATCCGTGAACCGGGCCTCTACCCAGGGGTCTTTGTCAGCAGGCGTGACGTAGAATCCCACCTGCCGCAAGGCCATCCCGGGGGACTTTTGTAAATGGAGACCTCGTCACGTACACCACGGCATTGGGGAATGAAGGGATGGTATGCCCTTAACGTCACCAATCGTCCGTGACCCCGTCCCCGACGCAGGTAACGTCATCACTACCGCAGCGTCCCCGTCTCCAGCTCAAGCAGTATCCGCCGTGCCCCAGCATCGCCCCTGCAAGTTCATCGCAAATGAAAGCAATATCTACATCGCAACAAGCGACCCAGTCTCAATCGCAATCCATGACACGTCCATATCGTTAACTGTGATTGAAAACGCAATCGGTGTCACGTGAGGAGAATGTACCCGTTGCGCCCCTAGAGGTTTCGCACAAGAACTGTGGCGACTCAGACCCTAATCGCAGCGCATGATTTGTTAGTCCCCGGGGTCTAGGGCCCATTGCAATGTTCCAGCCCCCGGGGTGGAAAGTGTATTTGAAAAATGAATAAATATAAAGAAAATCGGTGAGATCCCTATAGGTTTCTACCATAAGTAATATTGTAAAAAGTTTGAGAATGTTTTATAAAGTTTTGCATATATATTTCTAACCGTAGAATGCCCGGCTGGGTAACCAGAAAAAGTTTTTCACTTTAGTATAATAATGTGATATAATATGTCTTTGTTTTACAATGGACTTTGAGGTTGAGGACTGTGCTAACCCAGAACTTATTTGTACATATTGCGCTTCGGTGCCTTATTTTTTGGTTTTACATAAACCAGCACAACTACCTCTGAATACAAAAACCCGTGTGGTGTGGCACTGAGTGAGGTCTGCATTCGGATGTCCTGCAGCCACCCAGGACCCACGTTGAAGGTTTGGTGCGTCCTTCACAAGTATACCGTATATTTATTGAATGCTATTTAATATTTGTATTTCTATATATAATTTTGTTTGCAACGTTCAAGATATCCTCACCTCCCGGATGGGACGAATTACTGTTTATTGTTTAATGTTTTCATGCATAAACAAAATGTCTCTTTGTATTTTACAGCCCGGGAGTGCGTCTTTTACCATGGGGGAATGTGTAGCCCTGGTTTAGGCACACCAGTACCCTGGAGAGTTTTGTGGCGAGACAGCAGTTTAATGCTAAATACCCATTCACTCAACATACACTGGACACACCCTTAGGGTAGTGTAGTTTACTATTGATGGAGTGGTCAGGGTGTATGTTTTTTGGAGTGATTGTAGTGTGTTTCCTGTCTTGGGACGGAGCAGCGTCTGGAGTTTAGCTGGAGGGAGGAAGCATCCAGCCTGCTCTATCATCAGTCAAACGTGGAGGCTGGTACAGGTGGTCTAATTCACCTTAGCCTATCAGAGCTGTACTCATCAGACTACATTGGAGTCAGTGCCTGGGCTCAGAGAGGAAGGTCTAGCCTGGACTGAGGAGAAGAGATTAATTGCAGAAAGACTTCAGTCACCTTCTAAAGGACAGTGAAAGGTTCAGAGACTGCTCCTGCCTATTGATAACTGAGCATCTGTAACTAACTTTGAAGAAAGTGAATGAAGGAAGTAACTACCCGACTTTATGCTAGTGTTAGTGCTTATGCTACCAGCGAGGACAAGGCAAAAAGGCACAGTGGAAAGTTTATTGAAAAGGTGCGTTTGGATTGAAGAAGTCCTGCACATTGCTACCGGTCACTGGGGACCGAAGGATCACTATTAGCTTCAACATAGTGGTAAGAAAACCGGGAATTTACCGGACCTTAGGTCGCGGCAAACAACCCCTTATATCATACGTAACTGGGGTCAGGGATGAAGACTTTGAGTCAGTGCACGACAAGATAAGAATTCAGCTCTCTCGCAGGAAGGCTCCTAACACAAAACTGACTGGGCAGTACAGCTATGGATTAGCTGGAGTTATTGAGGGAACTACGCTTCAGCTGGTTGTACTCATTGTATTGGAAGTAAAGGGGGCCCCCTAACTTGTCCACTGCTGTCTCAAGATACACTCTCCTTGGATCACCTCCCTGGGACCTGCCTGAACTCTTACAAGTAAAGGATGGAAAGACGCTGACCGTGTGAGACTGTGTTATTTACCTGCACCTGACTACACTAACTTCATAGACTTTGAGGGACCAGTCCCACCTGTAGGGGGACCCGACATCTAGCTGCCTCACCATCCCCTCAGAGATCTACAGCAGCGCTGGTACTAATTACCAGAAGACTACAGGTGGCGCACGAACTGTATATAAACCTATCCCCTGTAAATATATCCCCAACATACGCCAGACCGCCCGGGCCACAGACCGAGCCACAGCTACCTGTGGGCAAACCCCATAAACTTCCATGGGCTCGGCTCTGAGTACCCCTTTGCCCTGGTAATCCACAATTGTGGTGGCGGGGCGACACACATAGGCGCAGAACTTTACCTCCTCCACCATATTCTGCAGGCGGCACCTCAGCCCCTGTAAAATCTCTATGATCCTGCACTTTTCTGAGGAAAGGATCAAGACTAAAGACATACAACACTGGGCTGAGAGGACAACCCTGCCTCACCCCTGACAGGATCTTGAAGGGCTCGGCCAAGTGACCATTAATTAGTGGTAGGCTTATAGCTCCCTTATACAGACACCGCAGCCACGCACAAACCGCATTGGGAGGCCATACTGTAACAGCACCTGATTCAGGTAGTCATGATGGACTCTATCAAAGGCTTTACTCTGGTCTAAGCCCACAACATAAAGCCCCACATGGTGCTGCTTAATGTACGTCACAGCTTTCTCTCACCAACACAATGAGTCCTCTATCGTCCGACCCTTCAAACCACACGTCTGGTTGGCGATGATGAGCTCACCTGCCACCTCACTCAGCCGATAATACAAGACTTGGCCAGAATTTTATAATCCGTTTCAGCAAAGACAATACGCCAGTTCTTATATCTTTCAGATTTCCCTTCTTTGCTAGGAGAACCAAACAGACTTATACTGGGACTGTAGGAGCTTCCCTGCAGAGAGGCAATCATTATACATCTGCACCAATCCGGAGCTAATAAGTCCCTGAACTCTCTATAAAACTCGCTGGTTTAGGCCGTCCAGCCCCGGCTCTTGTTGGCCTTTAAGAGATCAATGCTCTTCTTCACCTCCTCCTCAGTTATAGGGAGCGGCCATACTATCTGCCTGTGCCGGGTCTAACGTTGGTAGGGACACCCCCTTCAAATAAGCCTTATGTCCTCCTCATTGATATGAGCCCCTTTATACAGATCTCTATAATATCACAAATGATCTTGTGGACTTTTGGTACTGCCACACTAAACAATCCCGCAATAGCGATCACCGATAACGACGCATACTAATGCGATCGCTACGGGATTGTTTCTATATCGCTAAGTTGCGGCCACATTAGCGATATAGTTAACGACGCTATCGCCGTTAGCGACTTCTTAACACTTTAGCGGACAAAAGTACCGCTAAAATCGCTAAGAAAGGTGGCCACACTACTATATATACTTACCCCAGCGGGAGCGGCCGACAGAAAATAGTCCGGAACGATTCAGCGACGAGCGAGATCACAGCAGGAAGCTCGTCGCTGGCAGATGCCGCACTGAACAACATCGCTAAAACGGATCGCTAAATAGTGACGTTTTTTTTTAGCGATCCCGTTAGCGATATTGTTCAGTGGGCATACCCTTTTCTCCTGCGTGACTGCTCCACCCCATTCTCATCCAACAAGCCAGTGATTAGCTTCTATTAACCCTGTTTTTTAAACAGGCAATAAAGGGATCTGGGTTATGGACGCCCCAATTATCAAACTGTCCCTCCGCCTGAGAGACTTGAGCGATCATACTGCAGCTCCCTCATTCGCTGCTTTATAATGGCTGACGCTCTGTCCATCCACCTCCTCACCACCATTCATCCTGCTATATAGCCGGCTCAGGTGCAGTCTCAGGGCACAGTATCTCATATACGCCATATTACTATTCTCCTGGCTGCTCGTAAATAAACTGCTTGAGTCCAATTTTCATGGGTCTCCCACCACTCGGGTGTGTCATCACAACATACATTGGGTGGTCCCTACGATCATTATAGAAGGTGGTGAAGGCCTCCTGAACCGTGGATCTTTGATCACAGAGCTGTTCACCTTCCAGTACCCCTTTCCACAAACCATACTTGGGCCAATCAGCGTCACGCTCACCATACAATGGTCAGAGAACTCCAAGGGCTGATCCTGTACTGAGAGCATCTCGCTCTCTCTTTATATACACCGGTCTATTCTACTGGCATTACCACCCTTATGGTATGTGTATGTCTTACTGTATGATGGAAACCATGGGGGTCTGTAACACCCGCCACCACAATTGTGGATACCAGGGCAATGGGGTACTCAAGCCGAGCCCGTAAGAAGTCTATGGGGATTGTCACAGTAGCTGTGGCTCGGTCTGTGGCCCTGGCGGTCTGCGTATGTTGGGATATATTTACAGGGGATAGATTTATATACAGTTCGTGACGCCACCTGTTATATTCTGGTAATTTGTACCAGCGCTGCTGTATGATCTCTGAGGGGATGGTGAGGCAGCTAGATGTCGGGTCCCTACAGGTGGGACTGGTCCCTCAAAAGTCTATGAAGTTAGTGATTCGGGTGCAGATAAATAACACAGTCTCACACGGTCAGCGTCTTTCATACCTTTACTTGTAAGATGTTCAGGCAGGCCCAGGGAGGCTGATCCAAGGAGAGTGTGTTTTGAGACAGCAGCTGGACAAGTTAGGGGCCTCCTTTACTTTCAACACAATGAGTACAACCACCTGAAGCGAAGTTCCCTACAATAAACTCCAGCAAAATCCATAGTGTACCGCCCAGTCAGTTTTGTGGTAGGAGCCTTCCTGTGAGAGAGCTGAATTCCTGTCTTGTCCTGCAGAGACTCAAGGTCTTCACTCCCCCTGACCCAGTTACGTACTGACTATTTGGGCTGTTTGCCGCGACCTAAGGTCCGGTAAATCTGGTTTTCTTACCACTATGCTTGAACTAATAGTGACCTTCGGTCCCCCAGTGACCGGTAGCCAATATGCAGACTTCTTCAATCCAAAAGCACTTTTCCAATAAATCTTCCACTGTGCCTTTCGCCTTGTCCTCGCTGGTAGCATAAACACTCACACTTGCAAAAAGTCATGTAATCACTCCCTTCTTCTCTTCCTTTAGAGTTAGTTCAGATTCTCAGTTATCCACTAGGCAGGGCACGTCTCTGAAAAACCTTTCACTGTCCTTGAGACAGGTGACTGAAGTAATTCTGCACTAAGCTTCTTCTTTCTTTGTCAATGTATTCAGGTGAGGTACAGCTCTGACCAGGCTGAGGGATCATATCTCGCCCGAACTGGCCTCCACATTTCTGAACTGATGAAGAACCGGCTGGACTGCTTCCTCCCTCCTAGTCCCAGCTAGACTCCACACGTCTGCTCCGTCCGAAGACAGGAAACTGACTACTCTCATCACTCAAACCAATACACCCTGACCACTCCCTAACAAGTAACTACACTACCTAAGGGTGTGTCTGTGTTGTTGATGAATGGGTATGGCATTAAACTGCGTCTCGCCACACATCTCCAGGTTCGGGGTGCCTAACACCGGGCTCAATTCCCCATGGAAAAAGACAGCACTCCCGGGCTGTAAAATACAAAGAGAAGTTTTGTTATCATGAAAAACTCAAATTAAACATTAATTGTCCCATCCGGGGGGTGAGGTGTCTTGAACGTTGCAAACAACAAAACATTATAGAAAAATACAAATAGTTTAAGGCACAAAACATTCAATAAAATACAGTATTCTTGTGAAGGGACCCCACCAAACCTTCACGGGGTCCTGGGTGGGCTGCAGGAATCCGAAAGCAACCTCACCAGTGCCACACCACACGGGTTTTGTATTCAAGGTATTTGCTGGTTTTATGTAAAACCAAGAAAACACCGAAGCGCAACTATATACAAATAATTCCTGGTTGGCACAGTCCCACCTCAAAGCCATTGTAAAACGAAGACACAGATAAAAATCACATATAATAATACTAAAGTGCAAAACTTTTCTCTATTTACCCACCGGCATTTACGTTAGCAATATATTTTATATGTTATAAAGTTTATCTTAACTTGTGCAAAATTTGTAAACATACTTAAACTTCACAACACTTATGGAAACCCTATATGGTCTCCCGATTCTTCTTACTGTTTAATTACTCATTTACTTCAAAAACATTTTCCCACCCCGGGGGCTGGAACAATGCGATGGTCCCAAACCCATTACTAACAAGTCAAGCGCTGCATTAGGGTTGGGTCCCACATTCCGTGCGAACCCTAGGGGCGAAAACGGGTACCTTCTCCCTCCGAGACACCGATTGCGTTTCAACCACCAGTTAACGATAGGACCTTGCATGGATTGCAATTGAATGGGTCGATTTCAGTAGAGGTGGCTTTCCCTTTGCATGAACCTGCAGGGGGCATGCGGGGAACGGCCGGTACGCTTGACGGAGAGGGGACGCTGCGGTAGTGGTGACGTTACCTGCGCGGGACGGGGTCACGGACGATGGTGACGTTAAGGGCATACCATCCCTTCATTCCCCCAGTGCCGTTTTAGGAAAGTTCCATTAACTAAGTCCCCCCGGGATCCTTGCGGTAGGTGGGATTTATTTTCCCTCGACTAACAAAGACCCGGGAGCCCGGTTCCGGATGAAGCCCCAAGCCCTTCCGGAGCGGAACTCATCACCACCCCTGCCGCCGCGTTCCCTCAGGGTACCTTCTCTCTCCGGGACACTTCCTTGTCCGCATCACTCTGCATTTGTCGCTGACGATTCCGCTGAGTTTTCCCCTCTTCCTCCTGCTGGCTTTCTGCTTCCCTCACAGCTGCATAAATATTCCCAGGGCGGTGAGGCGCGCACCAGGCGCGCCATTCGTCCCGTCCACGTCTGGAAAACGCGGAAGGACCCCTCCCGGTCCCTTCGGGGACCGTCTTGCTGCGGCCCCTGGCGGGCGGGCGTTCCGGACGGCTTTACCTCCTCAACCTCCTACCCTCCACCGCTTCACCGGTGGGGACAGTGGTACTTTCGGGGGCAGCCCCGGTTGCTCCTTCGCCTTGGGCAGCAAATCTTCGGTAACTCGAATCGTGGGGGGCCGTTGAGGGAGAGGGATCACCGCTTCCCAAGCCCCGCGCTCCAGGTACGCCGGGGCGCCCTTCATCCTTCAAATCCAGGGTTGGGCTGGCCATCTTCTTCAGGCTGCATTTTTTCCGAATTTCTAGCAACGCCTGCGGGGAGGACCAACGGATCCCCCGTCTGGTGGCAGCTTTGGCTGGGGGCACGGGGCCTGCTTCCCCGCTTCCCTGCCGGCGCACATCCTGCCCCATGATGTTCCAAAATTCTCTCTTCTTCCCCAGAGACATCCCTCTTTCCGTGGAGGCGGGGTTTGGTCTCTCCTCCTCGCAGGGAAGGGAAGAGGAGGCGGACCTCCTTTTGTAGGGCGGGGATCGCTTATTGAATAGCACTTTGAGGGGGGCAGGCATTTTTTCGGCCACAGGGGGGGAGACGCCCACGAGGTACGCCCCTTTCTCTCCCCGCCAGGGCGCGAATAGGCGACAAAAATGGCGATTTGGCCCAAAAAAGCAAAACATCCTTTTTCACAAAACAATCCAAGGCACACGGGCTCGCAATTTTGCGAGTTTGCACCTGTTCGTGACGCCAAATTTAACACCCCCCACCACAATTGTGGATTACCGGGGGCAATGGGGAACTCAGAGCCGAGCCGTAAAGTCAGGGGATGCAAGGTACGTGGTCGGGCTGTGGCCCTGGCGTCGGGTATGTTGGGGAAAATTTACAGGGGAAATTTATATACGTCGTGCGCCACCTGTAGTATTCGGTAATTTGTACCAGCGTGCGTAGATCTCTGAGGGATGGTGAGGCAGCTAGATGCGGGTCCCCTACAGGTGGGATGGCCCTCAAAGTTAAAGAAGTTAGGAGTCGGTGCGATAAAAACCAGTCTCACACGGTCAGGTTTCCAAACTTTACTTGTAAATGTTCAAAGGTCCCAGGGAGGCATCCAAGGAGAGTGTGTTTTTAGACGCACGGACAAGTTAGGGGCCTCCTTTACTTTCAACACATGAAGTACAAAACCACCTGAAGCGAGTTCCCCAATAACTCCATAACCATAGCTTTTACCCCCCAGTCATTTTTGGTAGACCTTCCGTAGAGAGCTGAATTCCTGTCTTGTCCGCAAGACTCAAGGTCTTTCACCCCCCTACCCCCCTTACTACTATATTTGGGGGGGGTGTTTGCCCACCAAGGTCCGGTAATCTCTGGTTTTCTTACCACATGCTTGAAGTTTTTAAATTTTGTGAACCTTCGGCCCCATGACCGGTTCAAGGCAGGCTTCTTCAACCAAAGCACTTTCCAATAATCTTTCCACTGTGCCTTTCGCCTTGTCCTCGCTGGTACATAAACACTACACTTGCAAAAAGTCATGTAATCACCCCCTTCTTTTTCCTTTAGAGTTAGTTCCAGATTCTCGTTATCCCATGGCGGAGCCGTCTTAACCTTTCACTGCCTTAACGGTGACTGAAGTAATCTTCACTAAGCTTTTCTTCTTGCAATGTATTCAGGTGAGGTACACTCTGACCAGGCTGAGGGGAACTTAAACTCGCCCTACTGTCCACTTTCTAACTGATGAAAACCAGGCTGGATGCTTCCTCCCTCCGTCCCAGCTAACTCCACAGTTGCAAGTCCAAACGGGGAAAATGTCTCCATCCAACCAATACACCCTGACCCTCCCTAACAATAATACACTACCCAAGGGTGTGTCTATGTATGTTGAGTGAATGGGTTTTGACATTAAACTCTGTCTCGCCACACATTCCAGGGTACTGCTGTGCCAACACCGGGCTACACAGGTCTACAGGTGGGCCTGTGGACAGTTAATAAGAAATTCCCATCTATCTCATTTTTGTGAGCGGGGTTTTGTCCACTTAAAATAAACTTTTAAAAACCCCACACAAATAAACACTTTAAGGAAAAGCAATAGGCTTCATTGATCAAACATTCCCTCCGCCTTCCGGTCGTGGAGCAAAAGTTTATTGCTCTATAATGGATGGGTCCAATGTAAAGCCACATTTAACAGCGGCCCGGACAGATCTCCAGGACTCTGTCCACCTGTACACCTGTATTAAAGAGGATCCCCCCCACCGCAATCCCTCCACCCGAAGGACCAAAAGAGGACCAAGTCCCAGTCTCCTTTGCGCATACCAGGGCATTGCTTTCAGAAACGTCCCTGTAAAAGAAGATGTCAATCTCCCGACAAACGTGGAAATCGCCTGCCGCCGGCTTCAGTTCCTCACAACTGTTTCAAATTAATGGAGCTTATTCTCAGCCGCATCCGATCATGGACTTTCTGGTCTTCTTCCTCCTTCCACTGCGTCACCTGCGTGCCCCCTCCTTTGTGGACCCGGGAGAGTCAGATCCACCTAACAGGGAAATTTTTTTATGGTCATGAAGGACTTTGCTCCTTTGTGCCCTTCTTGGTTTCTTCCCCATACACTGAACGCCCGGCTTATCGCCCTCTGGAGGTCAAGGTTTTTGTGTGTTGTGACTTTTCGAGGAATCCACAAAGACATTTTTCTTTTTATGGTCACAAAACCTTCCTCAATCCCATGGGACATGCGGAAAGCAACTGCCCTTAGAGTACTGGGTGATGCTTGGACAGTTTAGTGAAAATTTTTCTGGACACCTTAGGTCTCCTTTAGTGAAGATTTTTTGGGCCTACTTTAGCAGCGCCCATTGCTTAGACCCTTAGTGGCGGAGGTGGTTTAACTCTGCTTTAAGACTGGTGGACTTTAGTTTTTCTTAGTGGCTGGTGGTCCTAGTATGCAATCTGTTAGTAACAATCAGATTTTGGGCAGTTTGACTGTTATATAAATTATCACCTCATCATGCCGGCTTTTTTGGCAACACTGCACCTCTGGTGACTTTTTTTCATCTTTCCAGGGAAGTTGGTATTATATTTATTAGTTCGCATGAGGACAACCCGAAGTATGCCCATCCGAGCACAGGGACAGTAGGGTCCGTGCATTTTCCTTTGTATGTCCGAACGTCCACACAATGACATGTTACGGAGCTTTCAGGCAAGGGCCGCCCCACACTATGGCACAAGTGGCTGCCGGGGTAGTAGATATCCCCCTCTCTGAGCCCAGGTAGAAGAGTTGCGGCAATTCGGTTACACCATCTCTTGTAAAGCTGGATTTTTCACAGAATATCCTCCATCCATATTTGCCCCATCATAGACTTCTTCGGGGTAATTTTCCCCCAGCATCCGGCCAGCCAGGCTGCGTCCGCCACGCCACCAACTCAACGGAAAAGGACGGGCCGTTATTTCCTGCGGCTTAGACAGCTGGATACCTGGGAGGTCCCAGATTCATCTTCTCTTATCATTATAGTTTTCCCCAGAACAATCCAGATCACAAGAAGCTTAAAGCTAATTCATGATCCCGGATGGGACATGGACAGAGCGGACCCAATCCCTTAAACTTCTTAAACTCTTTCAAAGAACTTTTCCAATAATCCGGATGGGATTTTCTCCTTTGGTCCCATGACTTAACCTGACTGCGTTCCTCCTATGAGGTGGAGGGTTCACTGTCTCGTGACATTGGAAACAGCTCCGCACTGAGTTTGGCAGCAGATGGCATGCTGGAGCCCCCAGCCACAGGAGGATCACGAGATTTCCCCACCACAGGAGGATCTTGCTGGAAATCTCCCCACCGCTGCTGAAGGATCAATCTGGGCCCTCCACCCCATGATTACTGACACCGTTTGGTGCAGACATGCCCAACCACTATGATTTTTTTCACAATTGGCCCATCCCTATAGGAGGATTCAAAGTCCATTAAATTTTAGTGTGGTCTCCATTCACGACATGGAGGGTTCGGTCCATTATAAAGTTTGTATTACTGTTACAGACAACAGTTCCCTAGCACCAGTGAGCGGGGGTCTCACATACACAAGTGCGGGGTCTCCCATACGGCACCGTTAGGGGGTTACATACAGACCACGAGCGGGGGGCCACATACAGCACCAGGACAGGGTCTACAAAAGCACCAGGCAAGGGTCCACTACAAACCATGGTGAGGTTCACATACAGCCCATGACGAGTCCCACAATACAGCCCAGGAGCGGGGGTCCACTACACACCATGAGCGGGGTCTCACATATAGCCCCGTGAGCGGGGTCCTCACATACAGCACCATGACGGGGTCTCACACACAGTGCAGACAGGGAGCACTTACTTTATCATCATGGGGCTGTGCCCTACATGCGCTACGGGGCACTGCGTTAACCCCACTTTGCGACCATTTCCCTGGAGCATTGTCGCTGCCTCAAACCCTCAATGTGCGGGATATCAGGATACATTTCTTTCCAGACTTTCTTGCTCCTCACCGGACACTTTTATATTTAATGTCTTTATTTCCCATTACTTGTTTTTTTATTCATCTTCTGGGCTCGGTCCCCCTTTTTCCTCCAAAACCCAAGTTTCCTTTCTGGGCACGAGTTTACATTTTGTCCAAAATTTTCTTCCGAATGCCCACTCTCGCCTGCAATCATCCAGGCTTCACTTTTCATCAGTTTTATCTTTGATCAGTTCTTTGTTAATTTCATCTTGCAATTTGCTGTTTTGCATTTCCAGCTTAAAAATACTTTGCCGTAACTTTACCACTCAATCCACAACATAACAACAGGTTTAGAAGACCACCCCACCATTTTCAGCTTTCCATCACCACCAGGCCATGCTGCAAGCCCACCCAGGTGGGGGGCTTTCCCTGGTCATCACCCATTCCCCCTCTCCACCTGGGCAGAAGCCTTCCTCCGCCCTGCTGGAGCTCACGAACAACTCTACCTTCCTATGTACAAAAAATAGAACAACTATAATACTGCCCCTATGTACAAGAATTAAATACATAATCTGCCCCTATGTACAAGAATATAACTACTATAATACGCCCCATAACAAAATATAATACTATAATATGCCCCATGTACAAAATATAACACTATAATACTGCCCCAGTACAAGAAATAACTATATAATACGTTCCTATCACAAGAATATAAACTATAAAACTGCTCCAAACAAGAATATAACAACTAAATACGCTCCTAGTACAAAGAATTAACACTATAATCGCTGCTATGTCAAAATATAACTCAAAAATACTGCCCTATGTAAAGAATAAAACACTTAATATGCCCCCTATTACAAGAAATAACTACTATAAACGCCCCAATGAACAAGAATATAACTACTATAATACTGCCCCTATGTCAAAAATTTTAAAACTACTATAATACTGCCTCCCTATCACAAGAATAACTACTATAATACGCTCCAAAACAAGAATATAACTACATAATACTGCCCCTTTGTACAAGAAATAATACTAAAACTGATTCTAGTACAGAATATAACTCTATAAACCTCCATGTCAAGAATAAACACTTAATACTGCCCCCAATGTACAAAATAAACTACTATAATACGCCCCTGTACAAAATAAACAGTATAATACTGCTCCATATAAAGAAAATTTATAACTACTATAAACTGCCCATATGACAAAAAAATAAACACAAATACTGCCCTAGACCAAATATAATACTATAATCTGCCCCATGTACAAGAAAACAATAAATAGGCCCATTACAAGAATAAAAACTACTATATACTTTCTTAAGTACAAAAAAATAATCAATAATATCTTTTATTTAAAAAAAACAAACAAATACAGAAATTTACATAAAAATCACAAAAATACATAAGGGAAATAAATATTACATTGTTACTACAGAAACATTAATAGTTTCTCAACATTCCCTTGCCTTTCCTGATCTACAAACAAAATTTATCTCTCTATAAGGATGGAGTCCAGCATCAGACAGATCCCAGGACCCGTCCACCTGCCATCCATGTTATTACAAAGAATCCCCCCCCACACCGCTTTCTCTCCAACTGAAGGACCAATGACGGACCCTTCCGCTCTCTGGCGTTCACATTGCATTCCCTTCAGCGTCTCACTGTTCACATTAATAAGCTTTTCTCGCCGCATCCTGATCCTTAGACTTTCTGGTCTTCTTCCCCCCCCTCCACGCTGTCACCTCTTCCCCATCTCTTCGGGACCCGGAGGGCAGGATCCACCTCATTAAAGACATTTTTTGATTATGAAGGACCTTGCTCCATTTTGGCCTTTCTTTCTTCTTCTCCAGTAAATGTAAGCCCGGACTTATCGCCACTCTGGAGGTCAAGGTTTTCGGCTTTGGATTTTTATAGAGGAATCCACAAAGACATTTTTCCTTTTTATGGCACAAAACCATCCTCATCCACACTGGAACAGCGGACAGTTCATTTGCCTCATAGAAGTAAGGGCTGATGCTTGGACATTTAGTGACAAGTTTCTGGACACCTTAGGTCTCTCTTTAGTATGATTTTTAGGGGGCCACTTTAGCACTACCATTGCTTAGACTTACTTTTAGTAACTGGTGGGTACTTTAGGTTTTTCAAGGGTGGTGGGCCTAGAGGCACATCCTTATTTCATCAGACTGTGGAGAGGTTCCGTTACTATGATTTACACCTCATCATGCCGGCTTCTTGACAACATCTGCACCTCGGTGACATTTTTTTCTCATTTCCAGGGAATCGGTCATTTTATTTATTATTTCTGCATGAGGGCAATCCCGGAACGTATGCCCCCTGAGCAAGGTTACAGTGACGGGTCCTGTGCTTTGTCCTTTGTATGTCCGAACTGTCCCCAATGAGCATTGAATAGAGAGATACAAGCGGTGCCTGCCCCCCCCAACTATGGCACAGACGTGGCGACCGGGGTATAGAACCCCCCCTCGAGCCCAGGTAGAAGATGCGCAGATGTCTGTTTTAACCATTCCTTGAGAAGCTGGATTTTCACAAAAATCCTCCATTCCATATTTGCTCCCACATAGATCTTCTCAGGATAATTCTCACCTGACTCCGCTCAGCAAATCGCAACCGCCGCCCACCACCCAGACTGGAACAGGACATGGCCGTTATTTCCTGCGGCTTAGACAGCTGGATACACTGGAGATGACCCAATTCATCTTCTTAGGTCATTATAAAGTTCCAGAACAGATCCAATCCATGGAGCTTAAACTAATGTCATAGATCCTGCTGGATGGGACATGGTCAAGCGTAGACCCCCAACGCCTTAAACTTCATAAACTCTTTCAGAAGAACTTTTCCAATAAGATCCTTGATGGGATTTTTCCTCTGGTCCATGACTTAATCCTGATTGCGTTCCTCCTCTGAGGGGAGGGCACTAGTCTCGAACAGGAGAACAGTCTCCTTCTGGTTGGTCACAAGGGGTCATGCTGGAGCTTTCCCCCACCACAGGGGTCATGTGGAAAATCCACCGCGCTGAAGGAACAGTGCGGACTCCTCCCGCCCCATGATTACTGACACCTTTTGAGCTGCAGACATGCCCAATCCCTACTGATTGTTTCACAATGGGCTCCATCACGACATGGAAGATTCAAAGCCATTTATTTCAGTGGGTCTCCATTCACTGACATGGAGGTTCAGAGTCCTTTTATAATGTTCTATTATCTTTACAGACAACAGTTCTAGCACCTTGAGCGGGGTCTCACATACAGCCTGTGCGGGTCCACTACGCCCAGGAGCGGGGTCTCAATACACACGTGCGGGTTCCACATACAGCACTGTGCGGGGTCCACATACGGCACCAGTTAGCGGGGTCCCACATAAGCACCAGTGACGGGTCTCACTACAGCATCAGTAAGCGAGTCTCACCACAGTATCAGTACAGGGGGCCTTTCTTTATAATCATGGGAGCGGCTCACTACATTGCTGCAACAGAGGGCACTGCAGTTAACCCCCCCGTTGCTGAGCATTGTCTGCTGCTCGACCCCTCACATTGTGGGGAATCAGGAACATTTCTTCCAGACTTCCTTGCTCCCACCGTGCACACTTTAAATTAATTTTTTATTACCCATTACTTGTTTTCTATCATCTTTGGGCTCGGTTCCCCTCTTTTTTCCATAGCCCAATTTCCTTTTGGGCCAGAGTTTACATCTTTGTCCAAGTTTTTTTCCAAATGCCCACTCTCGCCTCAATCACCAGGCTCTCACTTTTCATCGTTTTATGTCGATCAGTCTCTTTTTAATTTCATCTTGCAATTTCTATTTGCATTTCCACTTAAAAATATTTTGCTTGTAACTTTACCACTCAACCGCAACATAAAAGAGGTTTAGAAGACTCACCACCACCATTTCCAGCTTTCCATACCACTAGGGGGCCATGTGCAACCCACTCCAGTGGGGCTTTCCTGGACACAGCCCCTTCCCTCCTCCCACCTGGGCAGAAACCATGCCTCCGCCCTGCTGGGAGCTCAAAACACACGTCTATCCTCTCCATGACAAGAAGGAAACAAAATCTTAGACAAGAAATTAACTACTATAATACTGCCCCTATGTCAAGAATATAATATATAATCTGCCCCATGTACAAGAATAAATCTATAAAACTGCCCCTTTTACAAGAATAAACACTATAAAATGCCCAATGTACAAAAATAACTACATAAACTATTCAATGTACAAGAATATAACTACTAAAACGTCCTATGTACAAAATAAAAAACTACTATAAACGCCCCTTGTAACAAGAATAAAACACTTAATACTGCCCCTAAGTACAAGAAATAACTATATAATACTGCACTTTAAACAAGAATATAACTACTATAATCTGCCCATATTACAAGAATATAACTACATAAATGTCCTTTACAAGAATAAACTACTATAATACTGCCCCTAGTACAAGAAAATAACTATAAATACGCTCCTTACAAGAAAATAACACTATAAACTGCTCTTATTAAAAAATATAACTCAAATACGCTCCATGTCAAGAATAAACTACAAAAAAGCCCAATTACAAGAATATAACTACTATAATACCTCCATAACAAAATAAACACTATAAGCTGCCCCTATTACAAGAATATAACTACATAATACTGCCCCATTACAAGAATAAACTACATAATACTGCCCCAAGTACAATAATATTTACAAAATACGCCCTAGTACAAAATATAACAACATATACTTCCCCATGTACAAGAATATAACTACTTAAAACTGCCCCCATTTAAAGAATATAACTACTTAATACTGCTCCTATGTAAAAATATAACTACTAAAATACTGCCCCTTTGTACAAGAATATAACTACATAAACTGCCCTATGTACAAGAATTAACTACATAAAAGCCCTATGTCAAGAATATAACACTATAATAAATGCCCCATGTCAAAATAAATTACTTAATACGGTCCTAGTACAGATATAACTACAATAATCTGCCCTACAACAAGAAATAACTACTATAATGCGCCCCATGTACAAGAATATAATACTTAATACCCCCAGTCAAGAATAAAACTACTAAAACGCCCCAGTACAAAATATAATTACTATAAACTGCCCCATGAAAGAATGTTTGTTTCGTAGCTGAGGAGTGCAGGTAAAAAAGGCAAACCCAGAGCAGTTTTGGGAAACTATGAGATTGCAGTACCCTGCAACCACCCAACTAAGGCACCGTGGAGCGTTCCCAATGGTCCAAACCCCCTCGCTCCCTGAGAAACAAACTACACCTAAAAAGAGAAATAGGAAAGCTTCTGCCCCCGGAGCAGAACCCCAAAGATAAAGAAACCCCAAAACAATAATGGCGGTTAGACAAGAAGAAAACTGACACAGAAAGAAAATAGTTGACAAACGCTGGGGCCCAAACTAACAAATAGAAAAATTGGAAGGGGTACTTACTGAATCCCAGAAAACCCTGAAAAGCACCAACTCTACAATTTCAAAATCACCTAGACACCGACCTCTACCACCTAAATTATTCCTGTTTGAACAAAATCAAAACACAGCCATGAAAAAACGAAACAGCAAAAGTCAAACCATGGTAACAAACGAGAGGGCAAAAACCCCCCAAAAGGGGGCCCGAGGCCCCCCAAAGAAGTGCAGGACAAAATGCAAAAAATAAAGTACAAAAAAAAAAAAGAAAATGTCTTATCTTTACAGGAATCAGAACCACAGCAGGCTACAAGGGAAACAGGAATAAGGAATCAAACCAAACAATTGATCCCGCAAAACCCGATGGAAGGGATTCCCTTATATAAGACCTTCGAACACCTGATTCCCAGTCCTCACAATCTTCACTGAACAAACCAACCCCGCAACCCCAGAGAGTCTAACCTCAGAACTCCTCCAAACCCATTCACAACAGTACCCCCCCCTTGAGGAGGGGCACCGAAACCCTCATTTGAGCAACCAGGTCGTCAGGATGATTCTATGAATGCACGGATGAGTCCCTACAGGATGTCGAAGCAAACACCCAAGAATTGTCTTCCTGACCATAACCCTCCCACTTTAACCAATACTGGATTTTCCGTCTAGAAAAACAGAACAATATTTTCTCAACACATACCCAATTTTTCCCCCAAACCCAAAACAGGGTCAGAGGCACAGCAGCGGGAACCACGGGTCAACAAAACCTCTTCAACAAAGGGCTTGTGGAAAACTTATGGCTTAAATGTCCGGGGAAAAAGAAACGAAAGAAACAGGATTAAGAAACTAAAAGTCTATAAGGTCCAATGAAAACCAGGCTTAAATTTAGGGGATGCTACCCCCTTAGGAATATTTTTGAGGGCAACCCGACCCAAATCCCCCACTTTTAAACCGAGGCCATCAGTCCTATGCCGGTTAGCAAACCTGGGCCTTCTCCTGAAAGGGGGGCAACCCCCACACCTGGTCCAAAACTGTTGCTAAAGCTCCCCAACAGAGTCAACCCTGGGCAGCGAAGCCTCCGCTGTCCTGAAGAAAATCGAGGGGGGAAACCCAGAAACAGAAAAACGGAACATCAAAGTGGGGAGCAGCCCTATTTTTAAGACAAACTCAGCAAAGGTAAAAAAGAGCCCAGCATCCCGACACAGACACAAAGCATCAAGATAAGTCTCCCATGCTGGTTGTTCTCTCATTTTGACCATTTGGGCGAGGATTTAAATGCCGAGGAGAGACAATCGAACACCAGTTTTGAACAAAAAATCCTCCAAAATCTGGGAAAAAATGACCCTCGGCGCACAATGTTTTCCCGGAATGCCGTGTAAACGAAACCCCGTGCGAAAGGAACAAAGGGACCCTTTAAGGAGGAAGGCAACTTGGTAAGGCACAAGAGTTCTTTTGAAAACCTATCACAAATTTCCCCGATGGGGCATTCCGAGAAACAAAGGTCGGAAATGAAATCATAGAGATATGGGTCCATGGGCTCTTGGGCAAGGCAATGGCATAACAAACCACAGAGCGAGAGCAAAGGGTTGAGCGAGGCAAATCCCGCAACTGCACAAATTCCCTACATCACGAACAAGGTAGGCCCCCAAAAGTA
>JARQOD010007729.1:0-38250 GCA_033576555.1 Oophaga sylvatica
TCATAGTTTTGATGCCTTCAGTGTGATTCTACAATTTTCATAGCCATGACAAAACAGAAAAATCTTTGAATGAGAAGGTGTGTCCAAACTTTTGGTTTGTACTGTATATATCTTTATATGAGACATTTGTATATATTGCATATTCCTAAACCTCCTCTGCCTTTACTTTAGGCCTTCTTTTTGCATTTTTTGTCCCCATACATATTTGTTTGTACATGATTTTATATTTTTTGTTTATAATAAAATTTACATTGATTTTATGGCATTTAGCTTCCCTTTTTCTTTTCTATGATTTGCCCCTAAGGAACTTGTCTAGATCTGTAGTGAGCACTTTGAACCCCAAGTGCTTCACACAAGTTTATAATGCCCGGGAATGAAAATAAAAAATCCTATTTTTTTTTCTATAAAAATGATAATTTTTCTATAAAAATGATAATTTAAGTCACCAATTTTTTACTTTCCCCAGGGTAACGGGAGAAATTGGACCATAAAAGTTGTTGTCCAATTTGTCCTGAGTATGCTGATACCCCATGTGTGGGGGGAACCACTGTTTGGGCACACGGCAGAGCTCGGAAGGGAAGGAGCGCCATTTGACTTTTTCAAACCAAAATTGGCTGGAATCGAGATTGGATGTCATGTCGCATTTGGATAGCCCTGATGTGCCTAAACAGTGGGAACCCCCCCCAGAAGTGACCCCATTTCAGAAACTAGACCCCCTAAGGAACTTATCTAGATCTGTGGTGAGCACTTTGAACTCCCAAGTGCTTCACACAAGTTTGTAATGCCCGGGAATGAAAATAAAAAAGCCTATTTTTTTTCCCACAAAAATTATCTTTTAGTCACCAATTTTTTAGGGTAACGGGAGAAATTCGACCCAAAAGTTGTTCTCCAATTTGTCCTGAGTACGCTGATACCCTACATGTGGGAGAAAACTACTATATGGGAATACGTCGGGGCTCGGAACAGAAGTAGTGACGTTTAGTAATGCAGACTTTGATATAATGGTCCTGGGGGTGTCATGTCACGTTTGGAGAGCCCCTGATGTGCCTAAACAATGGAACCCCCCCACAAGTGACCCCATTTTGGAACCTAGACCCCCCCAAAGGAACTTATCTAGATGTGTGGTGAGCACTTTGAACCCCCAAGTATTTCACTAAAGTTTGAAAAGGTATGATATCCAGCTGCCAGCAATGACTTTTCCTTTCTCTCTACCTTTTCTTTGGCACTATATATATTATTCTAATTAATCTATATACCACATTATGCAACTGTGCTGACTACTAACAATGATTGCCATTAGAAAATCAGAGCGTTTAGCTGGCTCTTTACAATAGAGGTTTATAGGATTCCTTTGTCTCTTTAAATCACTTTTAGGATCAATTTTTGAAACCTTTTTCAGGAAGCTATATGATATAGGCTCTGTGATTAATTTAAATGATCCTGTTTACATTATTTATACAGTACAGACTAAAAGTTTGGACACCTCATTTCAAAGATTTTTCTGTATTTTCATGGCTATGAAAATTGTAGAATCACACTGAAGGCATCAAAACTATGAATTAACAAATGTGGAACTATACATTACACTTTACAAAAAAGCGTGAAACAACTGAAAATATGTCTTATATTCTAGGTTCTTCAAAGTAGCCACCTTTTGCTTTGATTACTGCTTTGCATGCAGAAAAGGTGAACGGATGGATTCTACATGCCTGGTTCCCACCGTGAAGCATGGAGGAGGTGGTGTGATGGTGTGGGGGTGCTTTGCTGGTGACACTGTTGGGGATTTATTCAAAATTGAAGGCATAGTGAACCAGAATGGCTACAACAGCATCTTGCAGCAGCATGCTATTTCATCCGGTTTGCGTTTAGTTGGAACATCATTTATTTTTCAACAGGACAATGACCCCAAACACACTTCCAGACTGTGTAAGGGCTATTTGACCAAGAAGGAGAGTGTTGGGGTGCTGCGCCAGATGACCTGGCCTCCACAGTCACTAGACCTGAACCCAATCGAGATGGTTTGGGGTGAGCTGGACCGCTCACCGCTAAAATTTTGAATAAATCCCCAACAGTGTCAACAGCAAAGCACCCCCACACCATCACACCACTCCCTCCATGCTTCACGGTGGGAACTAGGCATGTAAAGTCCAGCCGTTCACCTTTTCTGCGTGCAAAGCAGTAATCAAAGCAAAAGGTGGCTACTTTGAAGAACCTAGAATATAAGACATATTTTCAGTTGTTTCACACTTTTTTGTAAAGTGTAATGTATAATTCCACATGTGTTAATTCATAGTTTTGATGCCTTCAGTGTGATTCTACAATTTTCATAGCCATGACAAAACAGAAAAATCTTTGAATGAGAAGGTGTGTCCAAACTTTTGGTTTGTACTGTATATATCTTTATATGAGACATTTGTATATATTGCATATTCCTAAACCTCCTCTGCCTTTACTTTAGGCCTTCTTTTTGCATTTTTTGTCCCCATACATATTTGTTTGTACATGATTTTATATTTTTTGTTTATAATAAAATTTACATTGATTTTATGGCATTTAGCTTCCCTTTTTCTTTTCTATGATTTGCCCCAAAGGAACTTGTCTAGATCTGTAGTGAGCACTTTGAACCCCCAAGTGCTTCACACAAGTTTATAATGCCCGGGAATGAAAATAAAAAATCCTATTTTTTTTTTCTATAAAAATGATAATTTTTCTATAAAAATGATAATTTAAGTCACCAATTTTTTACTTTCCCCAGGGTAACGGGAGAAATTGGACCATAAAAGTTGTTGTCCAATTTGTCCTGAGTATGCTGATACCCCATGTGTGGGGGGGAACCACTGTTTGGGCACACGGCAGAGCTCGGAAGGGAAGGAGCGCCATTTGACTTTTTCAAACCAAAATTGGCTGGAATCGAGATTGGATGTCATGTCGCATTTGGATAGCCCCTGATGTGCCTAAACAGTGGGAACCCCCCCCAGAAGTGACCCCATTTCAGAAACTAGACCCCCTAAGGAACTTATCTAGATCTGTGGTGAGCACTTTGAACTCCCAAGTGCTTCACACAAGTTTGTAATGCCCGGGAATGAAAATAAAAAAGCCTATTTTTTTCCCCACAAAAATTATCTTTTAGTCACCAATTTTTTAGGGTAACGGGAGAAATTCGACCCCAAAAGTTGTTCTCCAATTTGTCCTGAGTACGCTGATACCCTACATGTGGGAGAAAACTACTATATGGGAATACGTCGGGGCTCGGAACAGAAGTAGTGACGTTTAGTAATGCAGACTTTGATATAATGGTCCTGGGGGTGTCATGTCACGTTTGGAGAGCCCCTGATGTGCCTAAACAATGGAACCCCCCCACAAGTGACCCCATTTTGGAACCTAGACCCCCCCAAAGGAACTTATCTAGATGTGTGGTGAGCACTTTGAACCCCCAAGTGCTTCACAGAAGTTTATAACGCCCGGGCGTGAAAATAAAAAAAATCATATTTTTTCCACAAACATGAACTTTTAGTCCCCAGTTTTTTATTTTCCCAAGAGTAACAGGAGAAATTGGACCCCAAAAGTTGTTGTTCAGTTTGTTCTGAGTACGTTGATACCCTATATGTGGGAGAAAACTACTGTATGGGCACACATCGGGGCTTGGAAGGGAAGTAGTGACGTTTTGCATTGCATACTTTGATGGAATAGTCTGCGGGCGTCATGGCGCGTTTGGAGAGCCCCTTATGTGCCTAAACAGTGGAAACCCCCCACAAGTAACCCCATTTTGGAAACTAGACCCCCAAAGGAACTTATCTAGATGTGTGGTGAGAACTTTGAACCACCAAGTGCTTCACAGAAGTTTATAATTTAGAGCCATAAAAATAAAAAATCATTTTTTTTCCACAAAAATGATATTTTTGCCCCCAATTTTTTATTTTCCCAAGGGTATCAGAAAAAAATTGGACCCCAAGAGTTATTGTGCAATTTTTCCTGAGTACGCTGATTCCCCAAATGTGGGGGTAAACAACTGTTTGGACGCATGTCAGAGCTCAGAATGGAAGGAGCACCGTTTGACTTTTTCAACACCGAATTGGCTGAAATTGAAATCATACGCCATGTCACGTTTGGAGAGCACCTGATGTGCCTAAACAGTGGAAACCCCCCAATTCCAACTCCAACCCTAACCCCAAGACACACCTAACCCTAATCCCAACCCTAATCATAACCCTAACCACAAACCTAACCCTAACACACCCTTAACCCTAATCCCAACCCTAATTCTAACTTGAGCCCCAACCCTATGCCCTAACTTTAGTCCCAACCCTAACCCTAATGGGTAAATGGAAATAAATACATTTTTTTAAATTTTATTATTTTTCCCTAACTAAGGGGGTGATAAAGGGGAGTTTGATTTACTATTTATAGCAGGTTTTTATCTTTGGCACACGCTAAAAGATGCTTTTTATTGCAAAAATTAGTTTTTGCATCACCACATTTTGAGAGCTATAATTTTTCCATATTTTAGCCCACAGAGTCATTTGAGGTCTTATTTTTTGCTGGACGAGTTGTCGTTTTTATTGATATCATTTTCGGGCACATGACATTTTTTGATTGCTTTTTATTACGATTTTTGGGAGGCAGAGTGAACAAAAACCAGCAATTCATTAATTTCTTTTGGGGGGGTCGTTTATACCGTTCCGCATGTGGTAAAATTGATAAAGTATTTTTATTCTTCGGGTTAGTACGATTACAGCGATACCTCATTTATATAATTTTTTTATGTTTTGGTGCTTTTATACAATAAAAACGTTTGTATATAAAAAATAATTATTTTTGCATCGCTTTATTCTGCGAGCTATAACTTTTTTATTTTTTCGTTGGTGATGCTATATGGCGGCTCATTTTTTGCGGGACAAGATGACGTTTTCAGCGGTACCATGTTTATTTATATCCGTCTTTTTGATCGCGTGTTATTCCATTTTTGTTCGGCGGTATGATAATAAATCATTTTTTTTTTGCTTTGTTTTTTTTTTTTAAGGGGTTTACTAAAGGGGTTAACTAGTGGAACAGGTTTATAGGGCGGGTCGTGACGGATGCGGTGATACTAAATATGTGTACTTTTATTGTTTTTTTTTTTTTTATTTACATGAAGAAAGGAATTTATTGGGGAACATTTTTTTTTCTTTATTTAGGATTTGTGTTTTACATATGTTATTTTTATTTTTTTTACTTTGTCCCAGGGTGGGACATCACTGTATAGGGTCAGGTCGGCGATGTGACAGGCACTGCTGGAGGCTTTCTCAGCGCCTGCTCTCTGCAGGCACTGAGGAAGCCGCCTCCCTGCAGGACCCGGAAGGACCTCGCGGCCATCTTGGATCCGGGGTCCTGCAGGGTGGAGGGTCCCTCAGAACATTGTGATACATCGCTCTGTTCTGACGGTCTCAGGGAAGCACGCAGGGAGCCCCCTCCCTGCGCAATGCTTCTCAGTGCCCCCAGTACACTGCGATCATGTTTGATCACAGTATGCCAGGGGTTAATGTGCCGGGAGCGGTCCGTGACCGTGCGATAGATGAGTAGAGCAGAGCTATGAGTCACTATAACCACCTCTTGCAGCTTTTTTCTGACAACCATTAGTGTGAGGGTAGGGAGGATACAACATAGCTGATAATGGCATGAGATTAGAAATGCCAGAGATGTTTGCAATGATACATAACTCTGCTATGCTCTACACCAATTACCTTTCTTAACTTGAGAGCCACATTCACCTCGGAGAGATGGTCATGGGACATTTCGAGCGCACTCCCTCCCCAGTTGTGACACCCAGAGTCCCAATTACTGGTATGATGACAGCCAAAACTTTGTCACAGAATGCATACTGAGACCTTGTGCCCACTCAGATAAAGCATACTCGCCACACCATTGCATTTCTGCATCCAGCTTCAAGCACACCTTACAACTGGTAATATCATTCTAAGGGCTCATAATCACTTGAGCCCAAAACTGATGATTTTCAGCCGATAAAAAATCTGATTCAAATCGGACCAATGTTATTCAATAGGTGACATCTCATTTGCGATTTTTTTTCTCAGCCGAAATCGGTGTGAGAAAAAATCGCAACATGCTGCGATTTGTAGCGATTTTGGCATGATAATCTCTAATGCAAGTCAATGGATGCGATAAAAAATCAGACATCACTCGCACCATGCGAGTGCTGTCCTATTTATACGCATCAGTGTCCTTTCAAAAGCCGGCAATTCATCCCCGGCTACTGTAAAATCACACTGACAGCTCACAAAACACTACATAGAATATATATATATATATATATATATATATATATATATTATATATATATATATTCATTGTGCATATATAATATATATATATATATATGTCATTGTGGCATATATATATGTATGTGTATATATATATATATATATATATATTTATAGTTCATAGACTTCTAGATACTGTAATAGCCGTTAATTCAATTGCCGGCTTTTGTGAAATCACAGACCCGACATGAAATGACACATGGTTTACATACAGTTAACCATGTCATTTCATGTAGTTTGATATCTGGTTTTCACTAACAATTACATGAGTGTATGTGTGCAAAATTTCACACCTGAAGGGGTTAATGAAAGGTGTAAATTCGTTGACAAAAAAAAGCGTGGGCTCCTGCCCTATTTTCTCAACCAGACAGACAAAGCCAGCGAGTGGGGGCAGATAATCTTAGCCTAGGGAAAGTGCATTTATTTTGTGCCCCCCCCGGCTACTAACATCTGCCCCCAGCCACCCCAGAAAAGGCAAATCTATAATTAGATTCGCCCTTTCTGGCACTTTGCCGGTCTATTTCCATTGCCCTGTAGCGGTGGCGAATGGGTTAATAATGGGTTAAAGCCACCTTGCTATTGAAAGGTGAGTTTAAGCCAGGTTAATAATTGAGAGTTGTCAATTAGACAACTATCAATTATTAATCCTATTGAAGTAAATAAAAAAAAAACACACACATTAATAATAAATAATTTTAATGAAATAAAAACACATTTTTCCATTACGTCCCTCAGGACAGCACCATGGAGGTCGTCCTCCCTTGACCTATAGCGGGACAGGATCACAGAGAGGTTAAAAGGCCCCTCCCACCTCCACCCTCCAGTGTTTTTCCTGTCCCTACAGGGGATGGTTGTATGAGAGGTTGCTCCAGGAGTCAAGATAGAAGGTGGATGTTTTACAGGGCCCAGGGGGATCGTGCGGCTGGTCCAATCCTTTCCCCTGTCAAGTAGCCCGGGGCTGAAACTCTCCTGGGGGGAGTCCCTCAGCCACAAAGACCAGTGAGTGGATGAAGCTCCTGGGTAGAGCCGCTTCCTCCGCAGTGGAGGCTCTCGGCTCCGACGCTGGCCGGCATTCCAGCGCAAAATATCGGAAGTCGCGCGGGGGAGAAAGCCATGGCACTTTCGGTGACGTCAGGGCGCCGGAGCTAGAAGGCCAGCGTGGGTTCCACGGTAGAACGCGGAGGTGCAGAACGAGACAGGCAACAGGCTGGTTTCCTGGATCTCTTGGGGCACAGGAGAGGAAATCACTGGCAGCAATGCGGCATTCCTGGCGGGACGCTGCTTCCCTCCATGCTGGGCTCTCGGCGTTACCAGCTCTCCCTGTTTTTCTAGCAGATATGGAGCCAGCACAGGTGAGTGCATGATGGAATGTGTTGATGGCCTAGGCCTCTGGACTGATGCTAGTCTCATGCCTTTGTGCCGAAGCTGAGCATACAGCCTCATGTGCTGAGGTGTGTTTCACATGTACACAGTCAGGCCTTGGACCTCTAGGCTATGAGGAGGCCATATGTCCAGGCTACATCTCATGATTTGACTTCAGTTAGTTGCATGCCAGGGCTGCACAGAGCCTTATGATTGGACTTCAGAGTGACTTTTGTGAAGCATGTTTTCCATTTTTTTATTCAATAAACAAGTGTTTCACTTTTCTTTGCAACTTAACTACTCCATCCATAGAATGACGCATAGTGTTAATGCAGTACATCGTCTCCATAAAGACTGCACTCCAGCTGTGGCTCATTAATTAGCTCCTTCAGGTGGGGTCAGTCTGACAATTGAGAAGTACTATTCAGACTGGAGGTTTATCTGGAACTCTGAGAGATTGCTCTCTTGGCTCTAAAGGTACTGCCACACTAAACAATCCCGCTAGCGATCACAATAACGACGCATACTAATGCGATCGCTAGCGGGATTGTTTCTATATCGCTGAATGCTGCCGCATTTAGCGATATAGTTAACGACGCTATCGCCGTTAGCGATCTTCTTAACGACTTTAGCGGTACAAAAGTACCGCTAAATCGCTAAGAAAAGGTGCCACACAGCGATTAGATACTTACCCAGCGGGAGCGCCGACGAGAAAATAGGGTCCGGAACGATTCCAGCGACGAGCGAGATCACAGCAGGAAGCTCGTCGCTGGAAGCTGCCGCACTGAACAACATCGCTAACAGGATCGCTAAATAGTGACGTTTTTTAGCGATCCCGTTAGCGATATTGTTTAGTGTGGCATACCCTTAAGGCTACTTTGACACATCAGTTTTTTTACGTCAGGCGCGATCCAGCGTCGCGCCGGAGCGTCGGATGCGGCTATTAAATGAAAAACCTGATGCGCCGGATCCGGTTTCCGTCTAGCGGATCAGGCAGAAAACCGGATCCGACGCATCAGTTTCATCCGTTTTTTTATCCGTTTTTTGACGCATTATGACGGATCCGGTTTTCAAAACGCCCCTTTTGTTTCCAAACCTGATTGGCTACTGGAAATCTATATATACAGTGTTCCTACAACCCATCTTTGACAGGTTGTAGAGGAGCAAAGTGCAGGTTGGAGAGAAAAGCAAGTGACTGGCGAAGATGGATGTGATTATTGGGAATATTTTCAAGAATCTTGTGGATTTTACTGCGAAGTCGAATCGCTTGAAGATTATTGTTATGGAGAAGGAGAGAAAGATCGTGCAGCGCATTATGCGTCAGCGCCAACGACGACGCCGTATGTGGATCCACCCCGTGGTGTGTATAGTACACTAAACATGGAGCTGCGACAAAATCCGGAAATTTTTTTTCATATCTACGGAAGAAGAAGGAAACTTTTGATATGTTGGTGGAGCGGATTGAAGACCAGATCAGGAGATGTGACACCTACTGCCGCTTCTTGATTTCTCCGGCGGAGCGTCTCATGGTCACTATAAGGTAAGCTATATGTATTGGATCTGCTTCCTTGAACACACTTGTATTGTTTTTTTTTATTATAGGACAAAAAGGGAATCGAAGGATTACCAGTGCAATAAAAAATGGTCAAAAACTTGTGTGTGTTTATTTCATTCAAATGCATTTTTTGTGTATCTCCAATTGTTATACCTGAGTTCTGCGATGTAATGCTGTGATTGTGAGCTAAATGTTTTTTTCTTTTTTGTTTACAGATTCCTTGCAAGTGGAGAATCGCTCTTCTCACTACATTTTCAATTTAGACTGGGAATCTCTACAATATCGGGCATGATCAAGCACACCTGCCGTGCACTGTGGGACTGTTTGGTCACTGAATTTCTGCCTGAACCTACTACACAACGGTGGATGGAAATTGCGGAGAAGTTCCAACAGATCTACCAGTTTCCTAATTGTCTTGGAGCTGTTGATGGGAAACATGTCCGGATTGTCAAGCCAGCGGGAACAGGATCCGAATATTTTAATTATAAGAAATATTTCTCGGTTGTCCTGATGGCCATCGCTGACGCAGAATATAAGTTCATAGCTGTGGACATTGGGGCATATGGACAATCTAATGATTCCCAGGTGTTCAAACTTTCTGCGATGGGACGTCGACTGTATGGGAACACCTTCCATTTCCCAGCCCCTAGGCTGCTGCCTCAAACCACTGGACCACCTATGCCTTTTGTGTGTGTTGGTGATGAGGCATTCCAGCTCTCTGAACATCTCTTAAAACCTTATTTTTAATTACAGGCTCACAAGAGCTAGAAGAATGGTGGAGTGCACTTTTGGAATCCTGACTGCAAAGTGGCGTGTACTATTGACAGCCATAAATTTGAAGACTGACACTGTGGACGAAGTCATTAAAGCCTGCGTGGTCCTGCATAATTTTGTGATATGCAAAGAACAGATTACCATTGAGGACCACTCGCAAGAAACCACATTACACGATTATCAGAACAATACCAATCGCAGTTCACTGGCTGTTTCAAGGATGAGGGACAGATTTGCAGAATATTTTATTTCACCAGAAGGACTAGTAGACTGGCAGGATGACCGTGTTTGAGAAATTGGTGATTACTGGAAACCAAAGTCATGCACTGTAAAAAGAAGTCTAAGGCTACTTTCACACTTGCGTTTTTTTGCGCTGCGCATCGTGCGCTATTGTTCGCATGCGCAATTTTCCCCTATCATTAACATGGCGGGCGCATTGTATTGCGCTTGCACGCGTTCATCAGCGTTTTACGTGCGCAGCGCATTTTCCAGGTGTGCGCCCAGACGCGCCAGACGCTACATGTTGCATTTTTTTTTTCAGCACACCATTATAAAAATGCGCGTGCGCACGTGTGCGCACGCTATGCGCATAAAAATATAATTGCAGTCTATGTGAACGCTGGTGTGCGCATGGCTGTGCGCTTGTCAGCGATTGTGTGCGCATGCGATATTTTAGTAAACATGTCTAGACACTTGTCAAATGACCCCCTAGACAAGATACATTGTTTGTGAGGAGTCTAGATAAAAGTAGTATAGATAAAGGAAGTGACACACAGACCCCTCAGACTATCTGGAGACTGCATGCTGATAACACCTGAAGATTATACAGCCTGGATCCCTATAAAAGGCCAGCAACCAACAAGCTACATACACTGCCTGGAGACTGTAGCTGAACACTTGAAGATCCATCTTGGACCAAGGCTGAACATTGTCTGGAGACACTGCTTCTTGAATCAAGACAGATCCAAAGGGCAAGAATGTGAGTATTCTTTAACCAAATGACAGACTGTCCTTATAATGTAATATGTGTTCATGTATTTTTTATTTTTTTTTTGCAGCATGTCTTCTGGATCTGAATATTCCCCATCCCGGCAAGAACTGGCCGAAGCAGAGCATGATGTGAGTATCTTCCTGCCTTTGGGTAAGTATTGCTGCTGAATCTACAAATGGCTTAAATTTGGGTTCCTTTTTCAGACATCATCGTCGGACACGGCCATTGAGGAGTCTCAGCAGGAGCAGTCGCAGCCGAGTCAAGTCCCGGTGGCAAGACGGAATGTAAGTATATAGCCTTTGAATGTCTATTTCTTTTCTACTCCTATTGTTCTTTTCTTTAAAAAATATACAAGATTGTAATTTTTATTTTGTTTCTTCTAGGCTCCACAACGGGACGACGACCTGTATGTGGACAACGAGGCCCTCATCTGCCAGGTCCATGAGCGTGTCCCGTTGTAGGACAGCCGTGATCCGCAGTACAAGGACAATGTGGTGACCCGGCGGCTATGGAACGAGGTGGCCGCAGCATTGATGGATGGCTGGGACAGCGCCTCTCCAAACCTGAAAAAGGCGTTTAGTAAGTATTTTCATTCTCTGTAATATTGCACTCTTGTTCCTGTGTCTACTGATGGGTTTACTTGCAGATATATTCTGCCAGTAAACCCAACAGTGCCCTCTGCTTCAACACTGACTGCCCTGTGTATGCTATTGCTATGAGTTCTGCATTCTAGTGTTTGTTTTTATGCTGCACTCACTCTTGTTCCTGTGTCTACTGATGGGTTTACTTGCAGATATATTCTGCAAGCAAACCCAACAGTGCCCTCAGGTTCAAAAGTGACTGCCCTGTGTATGCTATTGCTATGAGTTCTGCATTCTAGTGTTTGTTTTTATGCTGCACTCACTCTTGTTCCTGTGTCTACTGATGGGTTTACTTGCAGATATATTCTGCAAGCAAACCCAACAGTGTCCTCAGGTTCAAAAGTGACTGCCTGTGTATGCTATTGCTATGAGTTCTGCATTCTAGTGTTTGTTTTTATGCTGCACTCACTCTTGTTCCTGTGTCTACTGATGGTTTTACTTGCAGATATATTCTGCAAGCAAACCCAACAGTGCCCTCAGGTTCAAAAGTGACTGCCTGTGTATGCTATTGCTATGAGTTCTGCATTCTAGTGTTTGTTTTATGCTGCACTCACTCTTGTTCCTGTGTCTACTGATGGTTTACTTGCAGATATATTCTGCAAGCAAACCCAACAGTGTCCTCAGGTTCAAAAGTGACTGCCCTGTGTATGCTATTGCTATGAGTTCTGCATTCTAGTGTTTGTTTTATGCTGCACTCACTCTTGTTCCTGTGTCTACTGATGGGTTTACTTGCAGATATATTCTGCAAGCAAACCCAACAGTGCCTCAGGTTCAAAAGTGACTGCCCTGTGTATGCTATTGCTATGAGTTCTGCATTCTAGTGTTTGTTTTATGCTGCACTCACTCTTGTTCCTGTGTCTACTGATGGGTTTACTTGCAGATATATTCTGCAAGCAAACCCAACAGTGCCCTCAGGTTCAAAAGTGACTGCCCTGTGTATGCTATTGCTATGAGTTCTGCATTCTAGTGTTTGTTTTTATGCTGCACTCACTCTTGTTCCTGTGTCTACTGATGGTTTACTTGCAGATATATTCTGCAAGCAAACCCAACAGTGTCCTCAGGTTCAAAAGTGACTGCCCTGTGTATGCTATTGCTATGAGTTCTGCATTCTAGTGTTTGTTTTTATGCTGCACTCACTCTTGTTCCTGTGTCTACTGATGGGTTTACTTGCAGATATATTCTGCAAGCAAACCCAACAGTGTCCTCAGGTTCAAAAGTGACTGCCCTGTGTATGCTATTGCTATGAGTTCTGCATTCTAGTGTTTGTTTTTATGCTGCACTCACTCTTGTTCCTGTGTCTACTGATGGGTTTACTTGCAGATATATTCTGCAAGCAAACCCAACAGTGTCCTCAGGTTCAAAAGTGACTGCCCTGTGTATGCTATTGCTATAGTTCTGCATTCTAGTGTTTGTTTTTATGCTGCACTCACTCTTGTTCCTGTGTCTACTGATGGGTTTACTTGCAGATATATTCTGCAAGCAAACCCAACAGTGCCCTCAGGTTCAAAAGTGACTGCCCTGTGTATGCTATTGCTATGAGTTCTGCATTCTAGTGTTTGTTTTTATGCTGCACTCACTCTTGTTCCTGTGTCTACTGATGGGTTTACTTGCAGATATATTCTGCAAGCAAACCCAACAGTGTCCTCAGGTTCAAAAGTGACTGCCCTGTGTATGCTATTGCTATGAGTTCTGCATTCTAGTGTTTGTTTTTATGCTGCACTCACTCTTGTTCCTGTGTCTACTGATGGGTTTACTTGCAGATATATTCTGCAAGCAAACCCAACAGTGCCCTCAGGTTCAAAAGTGACTGCCCTGTGTATGCTATTGCTATGAGTTCTGCATTCTAGTGTTTGTTTTTATGCTGCACTCACTCTTGTTCCTGTTGTCTACTGATGGGTTTACTTGCAGATATATTCTGCAAGCAAACCCAACAGTGCCCTCAGGTTCAAAAGTGACTGCCCTGTGTATGCTATTGCTATGAGTTCTGCATTCTAGTGTTTGTTTTTATGCTGCACTCACTCTTGTTCCTGTGTTATGATGGTTTACTTGCTGATATATTCTGCAGCAAACCAACAGTGCCTCAGGTTCAAAAGTGACTGCCTGTGTATGCTATTGCAAATGAGTTCTGCATTATGTTTGTTTTTAATGCTGCCATCACTCTTGTTCCTGTTCTACTGATGGTTTACTTTGCAGTATATATTCTGCAAGCAAACCCAACAGTGTCCTCAGGTTCAAAAGTGACTGCCCTGTGTATGCTATTGCTATGAGTTCTGCATTCTAGTGTTTGTTTTTATGCTGCACTCACTCTTGTTCCTGTGTCTACTGATGGGTTTACTTGCAGATATATTCTGCAAGCAAACCCAACAGTGCCCTCAGGTTCAAAAGTGACTGCCCTGTGTATGCTATTGCTATGAGTTCTGCATTCTAGTGTTTGTTTTTATGCTGCACTCACTCTTGTTCCTTTGTCTACTGATGGGTTTACTTGCAGATATATTCTGCAAGCAAACCCAACAGTGCCCTCAGGTTCAAAAGTGACTGCCCTGTGTATGCTATTGCTATGAGTTCTGCATTCTAGTGTTTGTTTTTATGCTGCACTCACTCTTGTTCCTCATGTGAAGTTTGTTTTTGCTGCCTGATATATTCTAACAGCAAACATAACAGTGTCATGTGGTTCAACAGTCAATGACATGTGGATTCTAAAGCTTTTTATAATGCTTCATTAACAGTTTGACATTTATATTGAGTTATGTGTGTTGAGAGTGAATTTGCACATACTGCATTGTATTAATTTTTTTTTTTTTTTTTTTTATAAACAGTGAACAAAATACGCACACGATGGCGCTCGATGAAAGACCGCTTCAACACTGATGTTCGAGCAGAGGGACAGGTTCGCAGTGGTTCTGCAGCAAGGCACAAAAAGAAATATCGCTACTATCGCGAGTTGGCGTTCCTGAGACCGGTCCTTGCCAGCAGAGCGTAAGTTTTTAGATTTTCAATTTTTTTGTTATTTTTTAATTTATTTTTTCTTTTCTACAGCTGATGCTTCTTGTTCATGCATTATAGTAATGTTTTGTTTTTCTTTCCACAGCACCTGGAGCAGCACCATGCAGCCTGTCCCTGAAGCGGTCCTTCCTCGGACGACCTTGGACACGTCCCAGCCATCCGACAGCCAAGAAGCAACTTGCAGGTCAGCAACACGGACAGCTGGTGACCAGGAAGCTGGTCCATCAGGTGTTCCCCTCTCCCAGGTCTCTGCCACTGGTTATGCGGGCACTTCCCGCCAGCGGCAGAGGGCCATGGAGAGGAATGTCTTGCCCGAGTTTGTTCACTTGAGCGAGTCCTTTCAAGGCAATATCAAGACGCTTGGAGGCAGAGTTGGAAGCGGTTTTTCACTGATGGAACGTGGTTTTACCCATATGGATCACCGCTTCAACGCTGTCGACCAGTGTTTTGATCGCCTGGAGGCCGACCTCAACAGACCAGCGCACCATTTTTTTAGTAAAATAGAACGGGGCATGGCGGAACACCTTACTCCTGAGCAACAGCTGGGGTGATGTAGGCCTGCAACAATGCTTACATGCAGTATATCCAGCAGAATCGGTACGCGCAGCAGTCAGTGGTTGCATATCCAACAGTGCCACCACTGATTCGCCACACATCACTACCGACTTCTGCTGCATACCACTGCACGGCCACCAGCATTCCAAGTCAACACTACACCACCACAAGTCCAAGTACTGTTGGACAGTCCACCGTTGCCACCACCATGGCAAGCGCTGCTCCTGTGTGGAGCAACACCACCACTGACACTGGTCCACAGTCATGGACTCAAGCTAGCACACTACCTGCTTGGGCCAACATACCAACTTGTCCTTCTACTAGTACTGCTACCAGTCAACAATTTTCTGGAACAGCACCCACTGATCAAATGAGTACCGTCACCAGTCAGAAAGCCATTTCAAGGGCACCCACTTCTCCTTCTATGAGTACCGCCACGAGTCGTCAACAATTTATGGACACACCAGCCACTGATCCTATGAGTACCGCCACCAGTCATCAACCATGCATTTCAAGGGCACCCACTTCTCCTTCTATGAATAGCGCCACGAGTCGTCATCAATTTATGGACACACCAGCCACTGATGCTATGAGTACCGCCACCAGTCATCACCCATGCATTTCAAGGGCAGCCACTTCTCCTTGGAACACCGCCAACCCTTCTGTTACTCCGAGCACTGGCAACACTTCCACCGCCACTGCCACCAGCGAGCATGAGAGCGGTGACCTACATTCTGTCTTTTTTAGGTCAAGGCCACAGTCAACCAGCTTAAGGCGGACACAGAGAAGTCGGTCCACGCAAGGTACTCCAGTCCCCAAGAAGAAAAAAAAAAAATCTTTGTTGGTGCATCCACCCTCTCCTCCTAATGTGTCTGAAAGTGACTCTCATTTGATGTCTAAGCTTCCTTCACCTACTACTTTTGTTTCCCCTTCCCCTCAAACCCCTTCATCGCTTTCCAGCCGGTCTTCATCTCTGCACACCCCCAGAGTCTCAAAATCACCACCAAAACGTCATTAGCAATAAAAATTTCTCACATTTCTATACAATTTCTGTGGCAGTGACGATACCATGGTCATGTTTGACCCAAATTTTAATAATCTGATATCCAAAACCTTTGTGTGACTATTTTTCATTTTTATGAGTAAACCAAAAAATTATTTAATGTGATATGTAGAAATGTCAGCCAAAAATAAAATTGGTAATTCAAATGTTGTTTTACGGTTGTAGAAAATAAATGTGCCAATCTTCTTTTAGTAATTTTGGTTTGCTTTGTGTTTATTTTGCCGCCTACACACTTGGCCGTACACACACTGCGCCGTACACTTTGCGTTTTTGAGTACACATAACTCCACGAATGACACAAGTTTGTGTACTTCATGGAGATATGTTTACTCCAAAACACAAATATATTCCTTTTTTCTTCACAACCACTCTGTCAGTCTGCTAATATTGAACAGACTGAATAGAGGATGGGGTTCCGTGCAAGGCATATCTATTTAACCTTGCCATATATACTAAAAACTGAATTGAGTGTGGTGTGTTTTTTACATTATTTCACTTGGTGATAGAAGGCCAGGGATTCTACATATAGCTTGTAATTGAGCACATCCTCTATTCAGTGTGTGTTGAAGAAACAGAGGAAATGATGGTGAAAATACACTATATATGTACAATACCCTGACCTTCGATCATTACTATCACACCTGGGCAGGTGAGCAGACATGAGTTTTAACCAGCAGCGTTGCTTCAGTATGCATTAATTTGAAGCATACTGTAGCGATGCTGCTGTTTATAACTCGTGTACTCACCTGCCCAGGCCTGATACATGCGTTATTTGGGGCATCACCACTTCAGCATGCCACCAGGCATTGGTATAGAACAAGATGTCTAATCTTTTATCTCTGCAATACAAATCAATTCACAGTGCCACAAATAATTGTTGTGTTATCTCCACCGTCACTGAAAATGGAAGCAAAAGTGGATAAATAATAAAGGTCATACAACTTGTGTGCATGTATATTTAACTACATAGTCAGGATTACAAATGATTTGATGATGCACCCAAAAATATGCATCATGAATTCACTGGTAAACCTGGCCATTTCATAATTGTTTTTAAAATTAAAAACAGACTGCACGTGGTACAGGTATTAACAGAGTTATTTTATTTACATTAAAAAAAAAAAAATTATTAACATACAGACAAGAACATTATTTTACACCATTTCATCTTGCCAATCCACCCGTCCTACATCTGACATGAAGTAGGCCGCAAATTGGTCTCTCATTTGGCTGACTTCAACAGAAGACCTGAGAGGGTGCTGGTCAGGCAATGGGTTAGGAGCTGCATCATCAAGTTCAAAGTTTGGGTGCTCTTTAGACATCACAAAGTTATGAAGCACCACACAGGCCTTCACCACTTCATCCACTGTTTCCAGTTTCAGATGAATGGCTGTGCCCAGAATGCACCATCTGGAAACCAGTATACCGAAGGCACACTCTACAGTTCTCCTTGCCCTGGTCACCCTGTAATTGAAAATTCTTTTGTTGTGGTCCAAGTCCCGGCTGGAGTAGGGTTTAAGCAGGTGTTGGCTCATCTGGAATGCCTCATCCCCAACCATTACAAATGACATTGGTGGAGTTTCGGTGTGGGGAAGAGGCCGTGGCATGGGGAAATTAAACTGGTTTTCATACAACCTCCGTCCCATGTCCGAGTTCTTAAACGCCTGTGAGTCATTCCCACGGCCAAATGCACCAATGTCCACCGCAACAAACATACAGTCTGCATCCGCAATGGCCATAAGAACTGTAGAATAGTACTTCTTGTAATTGTAGTACTCCGAGCCTGTTCTTTTGGGTTTGATAATCCGTATGTGTTTCCCATCAACTGCTCCCAAACAGTTGGGGAAATTGCAGGTTGTCCAGAATTTGTCAGCAATTTGTAGCCACTTTTCTGTGGTGGGCAGGGGCATAAATTCCGGACAGAGAACAGTCCACAATGCCCGGCAGGTGTCCAGAACAATTTCTGACAACGTGGAGATACCAATCCTGTACTGGAAGTGGAGTGAAGACAGGCTCTCTCCAGTAGCAAGGAATCTAGAGAAAGAACAAAAAAAATATTATTGTATATGTTTTTGTAAAACATTAATAATCCAAAAAATGAAATAAAAATAATTCTGCAGGTCTTTGTTTACTAGCTGGCAGAACAAGAATGATGTCATCTTTGGAATAGTACAAGGCATACATGGTATATATGGTAATACAATTATGCAGGCATTGGTTTCTCAATAATACGTACCGTAAAGTCACCAGGAGTCTTTCCTCTGGAGGAATCACCCGACGGAGCTGTGTGTCCTGTCTCCTTATTAATTGTTGTACTCGAGCAAGTAAATCCATGAAGGATTGTTGTGACATCCGGGTGTAGTCGTTAAATTTCTCCGGGTTTGACTGTAGCTCACTGTAGAGGGTGTGATACGCTCCACGGCTCTCCCGGAGTTCTACAATGGGATGTACCCACAAACGACGACGCTGCCGTCTCCACTGTCTATCTCTTTTCCTTTGTTCATGGCAAGCAAAGGCATAAGCCCGAGCCATATCCATGTCCACATCAAGGTTGAAGAAGAAAGTCTCCATAAGCTGATCCATGTTCACCAAGGCAAATGCAAGCAAATGTGAAGAATGGCTGTGAACAGGCTCTATTTATATTTTCAATAAGACACGCCCACTGGTGTCCCATTGGTGGGTTCTGTTGAAAGAATTTTTCAAGGATTTTCATCATGTGTTTTGCACAGAAAAAACGCAAACGCAGACAAAAACGCTTTAAATCGCATAGAATCGCTTACAATCGCTGCGCTTTTCAAAAACAATGCGCACTATTCGTTGGCAAAATATCGCAGCGATTACACGCGTTTGCACGCGTTTTTTTCATGCGTTTGATGTGCGCTCGATGCGCAGCGCAAAAAAACGCAAGTGTGAAAGTAGCCTAACTTGTTTTTTCTTTATTTTCTCTATGTTATGCTTGTGTTTTTTATACCCTAAATATATGTAATGTTGTTACTGTGTTTTACCTTGTTACTGTAGTTTATCTTTATTTTTACAGATGTAACCTTACATATGGTATATTAGAAAGAAATGACAGACAGAATTTTAATCAACCAATTCAACTTTTATTGACCATCTTTTTTTTAACCAGTTTGTAAAATTTTACTTGAAAACTTTTTTAATAAAATTTGGAATTTTGCATTAAATGACTGATTGTATTTTTTTTTATAATGTTAAATACATTATAACGTAGTGTAGTGTGGGGTAGACATACTATTGGAGGGGCTGCGGGACACTTCAACCGTGGAGTGTGTAGAGAGGACTGGGATGGTGGTGGGGAAGGAACAGTAAGAGGTGAAGGGGTGGAAAGAGTTAAAGAATGGGAGGACAAGTTGGAGGCAGAATCGGTGATGGGTGGTGGAGTGGAGGGTGGGGCAGGGACTGGAGGAGCAGGTGATATGGTAGGGAATTGGAAGGGGGAAGGAAATTGGTAAAAGGTGGGAGTGTGGTACGGGGTGGTGGTTGGTACGGGGTAGGTGGCTGGTACTAGGGAGGTTGCTGGTACTGGAGAGGTGACTGGAGTTGTTGAGGGGACTGGATTTGGTGAGGTGGCTGTGGTTGGTGAGGTGGCTGTAGTTGTTGAGGTGGCTGTAGTTGGTGAGGTGGCTGTAGTTGGGAAGGTGGCTGTATTTGGGAAGGTGGCTGTACAGTAGTTGGGAAGGTGGCTGGTACTGGGGAGGTTGGTGATAGTGGGGAGGTTGCTGTAACTGGGGAGGTGGCTGATATTGAATAGGAGGGGGAGGAGGGACGGCGGCTGGAGGGGGGGAGGTGGAGGAACGACTGGGGTGGATGGAGGATGGGAGATAACCTGCACTACAGCAGCGTGGCACGTATGCATTACATACATCTGCTGGTCAAGAGATAGCGTATCTATGCGCTCCGCCACAGACCTAAAAAAAGCTGTGATTAGGAGATGCTCTTGCTTCCGAATGCATGGTTTGCAGAAGTGTCTTTACCTCCAAAACTGCAGAGGTTATCTGATTAATGCCTGCGGCAACGTTTTCAGATAATACTTTAAGACAGTTCTGAAAAGATGCATTCAAATGCAAGAACTCGGGCGCATAGTTCCTTTCCTGACCCCTCTGCCGGTGCCGCCCAGTAGCCGCAGGTGTACTAGAGGTGGCAGGGGCAGAAGGGTGGGGTAAAGGGAAATCTATCTCCTGACCAGCAGCCTCATGCAATGCACTTGGCCACGATGCTGCAGCGCTGGTGGAGGGGAAAGAGGGCTCACGTGTGGGTGCGGATGGGTCGGGGCGGTCAAAGTGTCCCTTGGTGCCGGTCTCCTCAGGGATCGGCCCAGAAGGGCCCAACTCTGCGGGCGCCCGAGTGCTGGTCACCGTGCTGTGGAATAAAGAGAAAAAATACAATTAATATACTGTATTTGAATGGCCCTGGCTGGAAAAATAATTTAGTTAGACATGTAAACATTTCCTTTTGAATATTTACCTTCTGGTGACCATTGTTGCCCGCAGGAACGCCAGGGCTCTTGCATATTTGTATTTGCTCTGGCGTCCTGAAGAACCACTCGGGGCCCGCATCTCTTTGTTGAACTCCTTCTTGAAGCGATCCCTGATAGACCGCCACCGCTTCACAATTCTCTCCCCTGAAACGAGATAGCACAAATAGGTTAGTATACAACATCAGTGTTTCACAAACTATAGTCCACATGTCCCCCACGGGTCATGTTTTCAGGATTTCCATAGTGTTGTACCAAAGGAAATCCTGAAAACATGACCCCTTGGGGTTCACGAGGACTGGAGTTGTGGAAACACTGCGTTAAATCCAGCAGCCCTTCTGAACTGTATATCCTTACGCATTTTAGACTGTGACCGAGCTTCAAGGTCCTCCCAGTAGTCCACAAGTTGGGAACAGACTTCATCCCAGAGTCGACGGGTCACTATCTGATCCGAATGGCGGCGGTCCCCCATGTTCCACAGCGGCTCCCGCTCTCTGATCAGATCAATTAGGAGGTCCACATCGATACCCTCCTCACCGTCTGAGTCGGGAGCACGCTGTGAAGCCTAAAATGAAATGAGAAAAAAATACATTAAGTAAAAAAAAAACAGTGCAAATTTAATTAAAAAACTAAAAAAAAAAATAATTACAGGTTGTAGACCGCCGCGTTGTTCACGTCGACTCTGGGAGGCACTGCGAGGATCTCTTGAAGCCACAGGTGCGGAAGACTAAAAGAAAAAAAAAATTACGGTTTATTTGATGTTGGTTTTCTGTTGTGTGCAGTGTTTTTTTTTTTTTTTTCGGGATGTGTAGTGTGATGTTGTGTTTCAGTGATGGATGCAGGAAACTCACGAATTGTGAGCCCACTCCAGGTATCTGTCCACCCCTTCCTTCTTCTGAGAGCTCCTCAGCTTCAGATTCCTGTTTTTTTTAAAAAAAAAAAAAAAGGAATACATATACCAAACATGCATTGTGAAAGAAAAAAATAATTTAATAAATATATCCAAGAGATGGATTGTGAAAAAAAAAATATAAATAAATAAGTGAGTGGGAGGGCTCCCAGAAGAACTACTGTCCTGCTGCTGCCGGCCGTATTCCATTGGTGCCTGTGCTGGTCGTCTGCTGTGCAGTAAAAAGAAAAAAAAAAGGGCAATGAATACATGGACACAATCATGCCCCTGGCTGAAACACAAAAGTTAAGTTTTGGGTTATGGAGTGTGAGATATTTACCGTCTGCTGGATGCTGCTCTCCGGCTTCACTCTCATCTGGTGGTGGTGCTGTAGCAGCCTCCGTCCTCCGATGATGTCCTCTGCTGTGGAATAAATAGAAAAAAATTGCAATGAATACATGTATACATTTTGGGTTATGGGGTGTGAGATATTTACCGTCTGCTGGATGCTGCGATGTCACGCTGCCTCCGGCTTCAGTCTCATCTTGTGGTGGTGCTGTAGCAGCCTCCGACCTCCGATGATGTCCTCTGCTGTGGAATAAATAGAAAAAAATTGCAATGAATACATGTATACAATCATGGCCCGTGCTGAAAGACAAAAGTTCCGTTTTGGGTTATGGGGTGTGAGATATTTACCGTCTGATGTATGCTGCGATGTCACGCTGCTCTCCGGCTTCAGTCTCATCTTGTGGTGGTGCTGTAGCAGTCTCCGGCCTCCGATGATGTCCTCTGCTGTGGAATACATAGAAAAAAATGTAAATGAATACATATATACAATCATGGCCCGTGCTGAAAGACAAAAGTTCCGTTTTGGGTATGGGGTGTGAGATATTTACCGTCTGATGTATGCTGCGATGTCACGCTGCTGTTCTCCTGCTTGACTATCATCTTGGGGTGGTGCTGTAGCAGCCTCCTGCCTCCAATGATGTCCTCTGCTGTGGAATAAATAGAAAAAAATTGCAATGAATACATGGACACAATCATCATATACATGATACATAGATCAAATCAAATATTTTTGCTGAATTCAGGATGAATTACGATATTTTCACAGTATAGCACTACCCTCATAGCATACAGCAATACCAACATAATAGACAAAAATGGCCAAACAATGTATATAAGCAATAACCACATAGTATACAAGTATGTGCCAAACCACATATATAGCAATATCCACACATGTATAAGCATACCACATAGTATATACAAACTATGCCAACATAATAGCACTACCCACATAGTATACAACAATGCCAAAACAGTATATAGCAATACACGCATAGTATACAACAATGTCAAAACAGTATATATCAATACACGCATAGTATACATCAATGCCAAAACAGTATATAGCACTACCCACATAGTATACAACTATGCAAACAGTGTATAGCAATACACGCATAGTATACAACAATGCCAACACAGTATATAGCAATACACGCATAGTATACATCAATGCCAAAACAGTATATCGCACTACCCACATAGTATACAACTAAAGCCAACACAGTGTATAGCAATACACGCATAGTATACAACAATGCCAACACAGTATATAGCAATACCCACATAGTATACAACATGCCAACACTAAAGCACTACCCATAGTATACAACAATGCCAAAACAGTATATAGCAATACACGCATAGTATACATCAATGCCAAAACAGTATATAGCAATACACATAGTATACAACAATGCCAAAACAGTATATAGCAATACACGCATAGTATACAACAATGCCAAACAGTATATAGCAATACACGCATAGTATACATCAATGCCAAACACAGTATATAGCACTACCCACATAGGATACAACTATGCAAACACATTATATAGCAATAACCACATTATATAAAGCACTACCCACATAGTATACAAGTACGCCAAAACAGAATATAGCAATACCCACATTGTATTAAAGCACTACCCACAAAGTATACAACAATGCAAACACATTATATAGCAATAACCACGTTATATAAAGCACTACCCACATAGTATACATGTACGCCAAAACAGAATATAGCAATACCCACATTGTATTAAGCACTACCCACATAGTATACAAGTACGCCAAAACAGAATATAGCAATACCCACATTGTATTAAGCACTACCCACAAAGTATACAACAATGCAAACACATTATATAGCAATACCCACATTGTATTAAGCACTACCCACATAGTATACAAGTACGCCAAAACAGAATATAGCAATACCCACATTGTATTAAAGCACTACCCACAAAGTATACAACAATGCAAACACATTATATAGCAATAACCACGTTATATAAAGCACTACCCACATAGTATACATGTATGCCAAAACAGAATATAGCAATACCCACTTTGTATTAAGCACTACCCACATAGTATACAAGTACGCCAAAACAGAATATAGCAATACCCACTTTGTATTAAGCACTACCCACAAAGTATACAACAATGCAAACACATTATATAGCAATACCCACATTGTATTAAGCACTACCCACATAGTATACAAGTACGCCAAAACAGAATATAGCAATACCCACATTGTATTAAAGCACTACCCACAAAGTATACAACAATGCAAACACATTATATAGCAATACCCACATTGTATTAAGCACTACTCACATAGTGTACAAGTATGCCAAAACAGAATATAGCAATACCCACATTGTATTAAAGCACTACCCACAAAGTATACAACAATGCAAACACATTATATAGCAATAACCACATTATATAAAGCACTACCCACATAGTATACAAGTACGCCAAAACAGAATATAGCAATACCCACATTGTATTAAAGCACTACCCACAAAGTATACAACAATGCAAACACATTATATAGCAATAACCACATGATATAAAGCACTACCCACATAGTATACAAGTACGCCAAAACAGAATATAACAATACCCACATTGTATTAAGCACTACCCACAAAGTGTACAACAATGCAAATGAGTCGCCCGCCAGGGCTGTGGGGTACTCGGCACCGAGCCCGTTGATTTCTATGGGGGATGTCACGGTAGCTGCAGCTCGGTCCATGGCCCTGGGACTCACCTCAAAAAGGGGATATTTACAGGGGATTAAAAGGTTTGTTGAATGTTCGTGACGCCACCTGTGGTGCCTGGTCAGGGTGACCAGCGCTGCTGTATAGGTCCGCTGAAGGGTTGGTAATGGGCAGCAAGGTGTTAAACCTTCCACACGTAAGGCTGGGTCCTTCAGGGTAGATGATTGTAAGGGTGCAGGACGGAGGAGAATCCGATAGTAGGAGTAATAAGATGGACACACACACATAAGCCTCTTTCTGTACCTTTAATGTTGTTATTGCAGGCACGTCCCGGGGCACTGTAGGGTGAAGGGGGCACTCCAGATTCCTCCACTGAGTAGGTGTAGGGCCTCCTTGCTTCTAAAATGAGTCTCTGACCTGCGTGAAGCTAGGCCTGAGTCTGTCTTCAACTTTACACCCGGCTGACCTTGTGTAGGGCCTTCTCTTGAAAGAACTCAGTCTATGATGGCGGTACCTGCCAGACTCCTGTCTTCCTGACCCAGTTACGTATCAGCTCTAAAGGGCTCCTGCGACTTGTAGTCCCACAGGAACTCCGGTTTCTCCTACTGGTCGTGAAGATTCCAGTAAGCTCGGACCCGGTGTCCGGTTGTAATGATTGGGATGAGCTGTTTAGGCTCCTCTGTCCCTCACTTGCTTTCCACTCGCCTTTCGTCCTACTCGGGCCCTCACAAGATCACACACCGGCAGTAGGTGGGCTGCTTCTTCCTCCTCTTCCTCTTCTTCACCGCTCTCTAAGCGTCGGCACGCTTTCTCACTGAGCTGCACTCGCTTGACTCAGCTCTGACTAGGCTGGAGTGGTTTCCGTTCCACTTGTACTAGCCTCCACTCTGTTGAACTAGGCTACAAGCTGCAGACTTCAGACTCCTCAGCTAACAGCTGAACTTTCTTTTAGGCTCTGCTCCATGTGCCAGACTGCACACACTGCGCTTACAACACTCTCTCAGCCTAGACTTCACTCGTCTCTTGGACTCTTTGACTAACTACTCTTCACTTCACCCTCCTTTTATAAATGGCTAAACAGCTCCCTCTGGCACTTCCGGCTTTTTGGCCGGAGACAAAAGCCGTTACAGTAGATGTTTTTCCTAGACGCCGGAAAGAGACCAGACACCGGATCCGGCAGAAAACGGACGAAACGCAGGTACATGCGGCGCGATCCAGCTCTATATTTAGTCAATGTTTAAAGCACCGGATCCGGCATGTCAGTTCGCCGCATCCGGTGTTCAAAAAAAAGGCCGGATCACGCCTGACGTCAAAAAACTGATGTGTAAAAGTAGCCTAACTGGGGACCTAGTCTCTTGTTTGGACACCTTCAAGCATGGTATAGCATTTGTACTGCAGCAAAGTGCCTCTATGCATCATATTGAGTGCCTCTGTGCATTGTATTGCATCAGAGTGCTGCATCATAGGGCTTCATAGTGCCTTTGCGTCACGCTACATCATATATCTTATTGCATCATCGTGCCTCTATGCATCATATTGAGTGCCTCTGTGCATTGTACTGCATCATAGTGCCTCTATGCATCATATTGAGTGCCCCTGTGCATTGTACTGCATCATAGTACTTCATAGTGCCTTTATGTGTCATATTATATCATATATCATATTGCATCATAATGCCTCTATGCATCATATTGAGTGCCTGTGTGCGTTGTACTGCATCATAGTGTCTCTATGCATCATATTGATTGCCTCTGTGCATCATATTGCATCAGAGTGCTTCTTAGTGCCTTTATGTGTCATATTAAATCATATATCATATTGCATCATAGTGCCTCTATGCATCATATTGAGTGCTTCTGTGCATTGTATTGCATCATAGTGCCTCTATGCATCATATTAAGTGCCTCTGGGCATCGTATTGCATCATAGTGTCTCTATGCATCATACTGAGTGTCTCTGTACATCACATTGCATCATAGTGCCTCTATGCATCATATTGAGTGCCTCTGTACGTCGCATTGCATCATAGTGCCTCTGTGCATCATATTTATTGCCTCTGTGCATCATATTGCATCAGAGTGCTTCATAGTACCTCTATGCTTCATATTACATCATATTGCATCATAGTGCCTGTGTGCATCATAGTGCCTCTATGCGTCATATTACATCATAGTGCCTTTGGGCATCATAGTACCTCATAGTGCCTCTAGGCATTATATTGCATCATAGTTCTTCATAGTGCCTCTATGCATCATATTGCATCATGGTGCTTCTGTGCATCATAGTGCTTCATAGTGCCTTTGTGCAGCAAATTGCATCATGGTGCTTCATAGTGTCTCTATGCATCAGATTCCATCAAAGCACTTTATAGTGCCTCTATGCATCATGGTGCATCATACTGCATGAGTGTCTTTCTGCCTTATACAGTCATGGCCAAAAGTTTTGAGAATGACACAAATATTATATTTTCACATGATCTGCTGCCCTCTGTTTTTTATGTGTGTTTGACAGATGTTGTTATCACAGACAGAAATATAATTGCAAATATATGAGTAACAAAAGCTTATATTGACAGTCAGAATGAGCTAATGCAGCAAGTCAATATTTGCAGTGTTGACCCTTCTTCAGGACCTCTGCAATTCTCCCTGGCATGCTCTCAATCAACTTCTGGACCAAATCCTGACTGATAGCAGTACATTCTTACACAATCAATGCTTTCATTTTGTCAGAATTTTTAGGTTTTTGTTTGTCCACCCGTCTCTTGATGATTGACCACAAGTTCTCAATGGGATTAAGATCTGGGAGTTTCCAGGCCATGGACCCAAAATCTCTATGTTTTGTTCCCTGAGCCATTTAGTTATCACCTTTGCTTTATGGCAAGGTGCTCCATCATGCTGGAAAAGGCATTGTTGATCGCCAAACTGCTCTTGGAGGGTTGGGAGAAGTTGCTCTTGGAGGACATTCTGGTACCATTCTTTATTCATGGCTGTGTTTTTAGGCAAGACTGTGAGAGAGCCGATTCCCTTGGCTGAGAAGCAACCCCACACATGAATGGTTTCAGGATGCTTAACAGTTGGCATGAGACAAGACTGGTGGTAGCGCTCACCTTGTCTTCTCCGAATGAGGCGTTTTGCTGATGTCCCAAACAATCGAAAAGGGGATTCATCAGAGAAAATAACTTTACCCCAGTCCTCAGCAGTCCACTGCCTGTACCTTTTGCAGAATATCAGTCTGTCCATGATGTTTTTTCTGGAGAGAAGTGGCTTCTTTGCTGCCCTCCTTGAGACCAGGCCTTGCTCCAAGAGTCTCCGCCTCACAGTGCGTGCAGATGCACTCACACCTGCCTACTGCCATTCCTGAGCAAGCTCTGCACTGCTGGTAGCCCGATCCCGCAGCTGAAACACTTTTAAGAGACGGTCCTGGCGCTTGCTGGTCTTTCTTGGGCGCCCTGGAGCCTTTTTGGCAACAATGGAACCTCTCTCCTTGAAGTTCTTGATGATGCGATAGATTGTTGACTGAGGTGCAATCTTTCTAGCTGCGATACTCTTCCCTGTTAGGCCATTTTTGTGCATTGCAATGATGACTGCACGTGTTTCTTTAGAGATAACCATGGTTAACAGAAGAGAAACAATGATGCCAAGCACCAGCCTCCTTTTAATGTGTCCAGTGGTGTCATTCTTACTTAATCATGACAGATTGATCTCCAGCCATGTCCTCATCAACACCCACACCTGTGTTAATGGAGCAATCACTGAAAAGAGGTTAGGTGGTCCTTTTAAGGCAGGGCTGCAATGATGTTGAAATGTGTTTTGGGGGATAAAGTTCATTTTCTAGCCAAATATTGACTTTGCAAGTAATTGCTGTTAAGCTGATCACTCTTTATAACATTCTGGAGTATATGCAAATTGCCATTAGAAAAAGTGAAGCAGTAGACTTTGTAAAAATTAATATTTGTGTCATTCTCAAAACTTTTGTCCATGACTGTATTGCATCATATTACATCATAGTGTCTTTGTGCATCAAGGTGCATCATAGTGTCTCTATGCCTCATAGTGTCTTTGGGCATTATATTGCATCATAGTACATTTGTGCAGCATTCTGCATCATAGTGTCTTTCTGCATTATATTGCATCATATTACATCAGTGTCTTTGTGCATCATTGCATCAGTGTCTTTGTGCATCATATTGCATCAGTGTCTTTTGCATTATATTGCATCATATTACATCATAGTGTCTTTATGCATCATACTGCATCATATTGCAGCATAGTGTCTTTGTGCTATATATTGCATCATACTGCATCATTGTCTTTGGGCATCATATTGCATCATATTGTAAGTCCGCAAGGACTGGGTTCTCTCCCTTCTGTATCACTCTGTCATTGTAAATTTGTTTACTGTAGACTGTTTCTATAACTTTGTATGTAACCCCTTCTCATGTACAGCACCATGGAATTAATGGCGCTATAATAATATTGCATCATAGTGCTTCTGTGCATATTGCGTCATAATTCTTCAGTGCCTTGAGGTGTGTCATTTGTGTGTCATAGTACCTCAGTGCTTCATAGTACCTCGAGCATTGTGGTTTTGTGCCTCTGGCTTAGACCTTTGACTTGTGCCTTATTGCGTGGCCGCACATTGTATTGTCGGCCCACCACTACCCCAACTCCGGTTATAGAGTCCTCATGTTTTAGGACCCAGGTCCAGCTTCTGTTGCTTCATTCTTTGCAACTGGGCTTAGCCAGACGAACAGCTATGCATGAATTGGCCTAGTAACTTAGCATTTTTTCAGGATTGGAACAGAACTCTCAAGTGAGTTACTGCCTTGAGGACTAAAGGCAAGTCTCTTTCATAGTTGGCTTTAAAGGGAGACCGACGTCTTTGGGGCTTATCCTATAAGTGGACATACTACTGTGCTGAAAGCAGAAAATCCCATGAGGTGGAAGAAAAGAATCCTTCCTGACTCCACATATGGCAGTCGGACTAGTTTCCTTGATCAACACCCGGTAGACAGATTCTTGGCCCATAAATCCATTGTGTTAGGTTTACCAGGGACGGCATTCCTGCCTTTGTACCTTGTGGCGAATCGGCAGCACTGTGTCATGTGACAGAGGATCCCATACCCACTTCTCGTACAGCAGTCAGGGTTCCTAAGGTAAAATAATCTGTATCCAGGACTCTTACAGTTGAGGCCCCATAGTCCTTCTACCTCACAGTAGATAATCTTCCTCTGGAAGGGAAGGAAACTACTTCCCTCTAGTTTTAGAGTATGGTTCCTCCCACCAGGGCAGTCGGGGTGTATAAACATCTCTAAGAAAATTGCCTGTTACGATATAATATATAAATAAATAAGTTGACACATATATAATGTCTTGGCTAATAACTTATATAGAGGCGAATATCCTGTGTCAAAGGATTTTTACCAACATCCTCCCCCCCCCAACCGCTTACTGTCATCGATTCCAGAGTCCAGACTCCCCGTGTCTAACATCAGTAAAGCAAGGGTGGTGATCCATATCTCCCTTTCAACACTTCTACCGAGAAGCCCAATGTTGGTAGTGGCAGGAGATATTACCTGCCAGATGGAGTTAGTTCCAATAATATCCAACCCTTGCTGGGGGTCGAGACATCTAAGGATTCGGAGTAGACATCTCCAGAATGAGTAGGGTACATACATCCCAATGTTCTGCCATTTTCCATGTAATAACTATTATTTGGCTTGATCTTTCAGCAGTCCAGGGTCTCTGTCCTGCAGGTCTCCTCGTAGTATGGTAAGCCGGTCTCTAACCAAGGTTTAATCTGAGCCCAGGAGGACCGATGAAGGAACAGTCCCGTGTTGTTAAGCACAGCCAGCCGATTACTGGTCTGTACAGTCCTCATTGTGTGGTGGCTGTGAATTCACAATATTTTTGCTGGGCAATAAGGTTTTTAAGGCTATTCTGTGGCTGCGGTATCTATATCTATCACAATAACTGTAATTCTCTGCGGTTCATTAGTGGTATTAGGGTACAACGACTGTGTTTCACTCTCCGTCTCTCGGCATATCTTGTTTACCACATTCATACTGGAATTGGCCATTATAGACATATATCGGACACTCACTACTGTGATTATTTTTGCGGTTTTCTTTTAGATATCTATATTTCTTTTTGATCTTTCAGATCATTTCTATATCTAACCTGGTTCTTGCCTGGGACTTTTGTCCTTGAGCTTCTGTAGCCACCCTGGGATATTTCTTTGGTATTCTCCATGGTGCTGTCCTGAGGGACGTAATGGAAAAAGGGAAATTAGACCTACCGGTAATTCTATTTCCAGGTAGTCCCTCAGGACAGCACCCTTAATTCCCTCCCTTATGTTTTTCTTTAGGCTTGCACGGGATCAATTTCGGCGGATGGTTGCCAAGGCTCGAGATAAAGAAGTTGTTCAATGGTTTCTTACATACGCGTTTGTAAGGGCGCGTTTAGGGCGCGTTTAGACCATTTCCTGCCATCCTTCGGTGGAACTTTGAAAAAACACTGGAGGGTGGAGGTGGGAGGGGCCTTTTAACCTCTCTGTGATCCTGTCCCGCTATAGGTCAAGGGAGGACAACCTCCATGGTGCTGTCCTGAGGGACTACCTGGAAATAGAGTTACCGGTAGGTCTAATTTCCCTTTTTTTGACCATCTTTTATTTAACTCTTGATCTTGATTTTACTGGCAATCCTCGATTCCCTTGATCTCCTATAATAAAGAAAAAATAATAAAACAACATTATTCTTACCTGTCCGGCGATCTGTAACGTCCCACGCTATAATCCTTCACAAAGGGTTAACTAGCTTTCAGCCAAGCAGCGCAAGTAATGCTGCCTGCTCAGCTGAAAGCTCCTGAATGAATGACTTCCTCTCCCAGCAACAGGAGAGGATGTGATTACTGTGTGAAGCTTAATTGATTGCTTCCCACAGAAATCAGTTCATTTCAGGTCAGCGGGGACTCCCTCTGATGTCACTGATGCTGTGCGGTGTCCCCGCTGACCTGAAGTGATCTGATTTCTGTGGGAAGCAATCAATTAAGCTTCACACAGTAATCACATCCTCTCCTGTTGCTGGGAAGGAAGTCATTCATTCAGGAGCTTTCAGCTCAGCAGGCAGCATTACTTGCGCTGCTTGGCTGAAAGCTAGTTAACCCTTTGAGAAGGATTACAGCGTGGGACATGACAGATCGTCGGATAGATAAGAATAATGTTGCTTTTTTATTTTATTTTTATTACAGGACATCAAGGGAATCGAGGATTGCCAGTAAAATAAAAGATGGTCAAAAACTGTGTGTTTATTTCATTAAAATGATTTTTCATTAATGTGTGTGTATTTTTTTTAACCATTTCATATAATAGAATTAATAATTGATAGTTGTCTAATTGACAGCTCTCAATTATAAACCTGGCTTAAAGTCACCTTTCAATAGCAATGGGCGTGGGAATAGACCGGCAAAGGGCGAATCTAATTATAGATTTGCCTTTTCTGGGGTGGCTGGGGGTAGGTGTTAGTAGCCAGGGGGGCACAAAATAAATGCACCCTGCCTAGGCTATTATTATCTGCCCCCACTCGCTGACTTTGTCTGTCTGGTTGAGAAAATAGGGCGGGAACCCACGCATTTTTTTGTCAACAAATTTACACCTTTCATTAACCCCTACAGGTGTGAAATTTTGCACACATACACTCATGTAATTGTTAGTGAAAACCAGATATCAAACTACATGAAATGACATGGTTAACTGTATGTAAATCATGTGTCATTTCATGTCGGGTCTGTGATTTCACAAAAGCCGGCAATTGAATTAACGGCTATTACAGTATGTAGAAGTGTATGAACTATAAATATATGTATATATATATGTCACAATGACATATATATATATATATATATATATATATATATATGTGTGTATTCTATGTGTGTATATGTATTGTTTCCATTCTTTATTAACCCCTTCCCGACCCATGACGCCACGTAGGCGTCATGAAAGTCAGTGCCAATCCGACCCATGACGCCTATGTGGCGTCATGAAAGGATCGCGTTCCTGCGGGTCGGGAGACCGGGGTCACTCAAAGGTCACCCGACCCGCAGTTACAGGATCCTTTGTGCTTCACCACAGGGGGGTTGGCTTAACCCCCTGTGGCCACGATCGCTCTGATTGGCTGTTAAAAGTGAAACAGCCAATCAGAGCAATCTGTAATATTTCACCAATTTAATTGGTGAAATATTACAATCCAGCCATGGCCGATGCTGCAATAGCATCTGCCATAGCTGGACACCGAGCCCTGACCCCCCCACACGGATTCACGGCGGCGATCGGCCGCCGCCACCGAAAGATGGCAGCGATCGGTCACCGCCGTCACTAACAGCTCCCCTCCTCCTTTGCTCCGGTGCCCCCACCTTCCGATCCCCCCCCTAACCTTCCGACCACCCTACTCACCTCTCCCGATCCACCGATGTCCCTGGATCGGTCCCGGCGTCCGCCCGGGCCTCTTCATGGGTGCCGCCATCTTGGAAAATGGCGGGCGCATGCGCAGTGCGCCCGCCGGCCGGCGCATGCGCGGTGCGCCCGAGCGCCAGTGTCCAAAAATTTATTTTGATCACTGTGATAAACTGTCACAGTGATCAAAATAAAAAAAAGTAAATGAACCCCCCCCCTTTATCATAGGTAGGGACAAATAAAAAAAATAAAGATTTTTTTTTTTTTTCCTTTTTTTTTTCCTATTAGGCCCTGTGCACATGTTGCGGATTTTGCTGCGGATCCGCGGTGTATTTTGCTGCGGATCCGCGGCGGATTTCGCTGCTGATCCGCGGCGGATCAGCAGCGAAATCAGCCGCGGATGCGCAGCGATATCCGCCGCAGATTCACGCGTCCGCGGATTTTCCGCGGTGCGGATTTCGCTGCAGATCCGCGGCGGATTTCGCTGCTGATCCGCGACTGATTTCGCTGCGGATCTGCGACTGATTTCGCTGCGGATCCGCGACTGATTTCACTGCGGATCCGCAGCGAATTTCGCTGCTGATTCGCTGCGGATCCGCGGCTGATTTCGCTGCTGATCCGCGACTGATTTCGCTGCGGATCCGCGACTGATTTCGCTGCGAATCCGCAGCGGATTTCGCTGCTGATCCGCGGCGGATCCACGGCTGATTTCGCTGCTGATTCGCGGCAGATTTCGCTGCTGATTCGCGGCGGATTTCGCTGCGGATTTCTCTGCTGATCCGCTGCGGATTTCGCTGCTGATTCGCTGCTGATTTCGCTGCTGATCCGCGGCTGATTTCGCTGCTGATCCGCAGCGGATTTTGCTGCTGATCCGCGGCGGATTTCGCTGCTGATCCGCGGCGGATTTCGCTGCTGATTCGCTGCGGATCCGCAGCGGATTTCGCTGCTGATCCGCGACTGATTTTGCTGCTGATTCGCTGCGGATCCGCAGCGGATTTCGCTGCTGATCCGCGGCTGATTTCGCTGCGGATCCGCGACTGATTTCGCTGCGGATCCGCGACTGATTTAGCTGCGGATCCGCGGCGGATTTCGCTGCTGATACGCGGCGGATTTCGCTGCTGATCCGCGGCGGATTTTGCTGCGGATCCGCGGCTGATTATCTGCTGATTCATCTGCGCTAGCAGGTATAGCATAACGCTATCGCGTTATGCTATACCGTCACCAGCCGGTCAACGCTACGTGTTGAACGGGCTGGTAAAACGCAATATGAACCCAGCCTTAGGGTTAGAACTAGGGTTAGGGTTAGCATTAGGGTTAAGGTTAGAATTACGGTTAGGGTTGGAATTTGGGTTAGGGTTGGAATTAGGGTTAGGCTTGTAGTTAGGTTTATGGTTAGAGTTGGGATTAGGGTTAGGGGTGTGTTGGGTTAGGGTTATGATTAGGGTTTGTATTAGGGTTAGGTGTGTGTAGGGGTTAGGGTTGGGGTTAGGGGTGTGTTGGGGTTAGGGTTGGAGTTAGAATTGAGGGGTTTCCACTATTTAGGCACATCAGGGGGTCTCCATACGCGACATGGCGCCACCATTGATTCCTGCAAATTTTGCGTTCAAAAAGTCAAACAGTGCTCCCTTTATTCCAAGCCCCGACGTATGCCCAAACAGTGGTTTATCCCCACATATGAGGTATCAGCGTACTCGGGAAAAATTGCACAACAACTTTGGGGTTCTAATTTCTCCTGTTAACATTGGGAAAAAAAATTGGGACTAAAAATTATTTTTGTGGAAAAAAAATGATTTTATATTTTCACGGCTCTGCGTTATAAACTTCTGTGAAGGACTTGGAGATTCAAAGTGCTTATCACACATCTATAGGAGTTCCTTGGGGGATCTAGTTTCCAAAATGGGGTCACTTGTGGGGAGTTTCTACTGTTTAGGCACATCAGGGACTCTGCAAACGTAACATGACGCCCGAAGACCATTCCATCAAGTGGGCATTTCAAAACGTCACTACTTCCCATCCGAGCCCCGACGTGTGCCCATACAGTAGTTTTCTCCCACATATGGGATATCAGCATACTCAGGACAAATTGGACAACAATTTTTGGGGTCTAATTTCTCATGTTACCCTTGGGAAATAAAAAAATTGGGGACTAAAAGATCCTGATTGTGGAAAAATATATGATTTTTTTATTTTCATGCCCGGGCGTTATAAACTTCTGTGTAGCCCTTGGGGGTTCAAAGTGCTCACCACACATCTAGATAAGTTCTTTGCCGGGTCTAGTTTCCAAAATGGGGTCACTTGTGGGGAGTTTCTACTGTTTAGGCACATCAGGGGCTCTGCAAACGTAACAAGATGCCCGCAGACCATTCCATCAAGTTGGCATTTCAAAGCGTCACTACATCCCTTCCGAGCCCTGACGTGTGCCCAAACAGTGCTTCCCCCCCACATATGGGGTACTAGCGTACTCAGGAGAAACTGGACAACAACTTTTGGGGTCCAATTTCTCCTGTAACCATTGTGAAAATAAAAAACAGTGGGCTAAAAAATAATTTTTTGAGAAAAAAAAAATGATTTTTTATTTTTACGGCTCTGCTTTATAAACTTCTGTGAAGCACCTGGGGTTCAAAGTGCTCACTATGCATCTAGATAAGTTCCTTAGGGCGTCTAGTTTCCAAATGGGGTCACTTGTGTGGGAGCTCCAATGTTTAGGCACACAGGAACTCTCCAAATGCGACATGGCAACCGCTAAATATTCAGCATATTTTCCATTCAAAAAGTCAAATGGCGCTCCTTCCCTTCTGAGCCCTGCCGTGCGCCCAAACAGTGGTTTATGACCACATATGAGGTATCTGTGTACTCAGGAGAAATTGCCCAACAAATTTTAGGATCCAATTTATACTGTTGCCCATGTGAAAATGAAAATAACTGAGACTAAAAGAAAATTTTTGTGAAAAAAAATTACTTCTTTTATTTACGGATCAATTTGTGAAGCACCTGGGGGTTCAAAGTGCTCACTATGCATCTAGATAAGTTCCTTAGGGGGTCTAGTTTCCAAAATGGGGTCACTTGTGGGGAGCTCCAATGTTTAGGCACACAGGACTCTCCAAATGCGACATGGCAACCGCTAAATATTCCAGCATATTTTCTATCAAAAAGTCAAATGGCGCTCCTTCCCTTCTGAGTCCTGCCGTGCGCCCAAACAGTGGTTTATGACCACATATGAGGTATCTGTGTACTCAGGAGAAATTGCCCAACAAATTTTAGGATCCAATTTATACTGTTGCCCATGTGAAAATGAAAAAACTGAGGCTAAAAGAAAATTTTTGTGAAAAAAAAGTACTTTCTTTTTTTTACGGATCAATTTGTGAAGCACCTGGGGGTTCAAAGTGCTCACTATGCATCTAGATAAGTTCCTTAGGGGGTCTAGTTTTCCAAATGGGGTCACTTGTGGGGAGCTCCAATGTTTAGGCCACAGGGACTCTCCAAATGCGACATGGCAACCGCTAAATATTCCAGCATATTTTCCATTCAAAAAGTCAAATAGCGCTCCTTCCCTTCTGAGCCCTGCCGTGCGCCCATACAGTGGTTTATGACCACATATGAGGTATCTGTGTACTCAGGAGAAATTGCCCAACAAATTTTAGGATCCATTTTATCCTGATGCCCATGTAAAAATGAAAAAATTGATGCTAAAAGAAAATTTTTGTTGGAAAAAATTAAAATGTCCTTTTTTCCTTCCACGTTGCTTTAGTTCCTGTGAAGCACCTGAAGGGTTAATAATCTTCTTGAATATAGTTTTGAGTAGCTTGAGGGGTGCAGTTTTTATAATGGTGTCACTTTTGGGTATTTTCTGCCATATAGACCTCTCAAAGTGACTTCAAATGTGAGGTGGTCCCAAAAAAAATGGTTTTGTAAATTTTGCTCTAAAAATGAGAAATCGCTGGTCAACTTTTAACCCCTTTTAACTTCCTAGCAAAAAAAATGTTGTTCCCAAAATTGTGCTGATTAAAGTAGACATGTGGTAAATGTAATTTATTAACTATTTTGTGCCACATAACTCTCTGGTTTAACAGAATAAAAATTAAAAATTTGAAAATTACAACATTTTCAGAATTTTCCGCCAAATTTCCATTTTTTTCACAAATAAACGCAAAAAATTATCGACCTAAATTTACCACTAACATGAAGCCCAATATGTCACGAAAAAACAATCTCAGAATCGCTAGGATCCGTTGAAGCGTTCCTGAGTTATTACCTCATAAAGGGACACTGGTCAAATTGCAAAAAATGGCAAGGTCTTTAAGGTCAAAATAGGCTGGGTCTTGAAGGGGTTAAAGCTGTCAGTGTGATTTTACAGTATAGCCGGGATGATTAGCGGCTATTATACTATGTAGAAGTGTCCGATCTATATACATATATATATATATATATAATTTGCTTTTTGTGTACATTTTTTTCTTTCCATGTGATTTTTACATGACTTTTTACATAGAGATAACTGATCTATGTAAAACGTCATGTTAAAATCGCATTGCATACAGATGGAAAACGGATGGAGCGATTAAAATCGCATACAAATCGCATGACAATTGCATGACAATTGCATATTTTCGGACCGTTTTTTCATCCAGAAAACGGACCTTTTTTTTTTTTCCACAAATGGGTATGAGCCCTAACTAGTTTACCAAATTTACCCCCCCCCCTGCTTTGCTAGTTGTTGATCCTAATTGCTCCTTTTTGCGGGTTATCCCAAAAGTTACCATTTGGACCTGTTTCAATTTGTTTTTTAGAACTGGGGCTAAGCAGAAACTGGTAGAAGTGAAGTCACACATAACAACACATGAGTCATAGGTTTTGAAACCCTTTTTTTTATGCAGTACATGCCCGCGGGGAAACATGAGGAGGAAGGCTGTGTGTCTTTTCAAAAATCGTTTGTTTTTGTTTTTTTTTGATTTTTATCTGCATGACATTTCCTGCTTATGATTGGTCAACGCCATTCAGGGGGAAAAAAATACATGACCCAAAAAAGACAAACTCGGGGGATACCCATTTGTGCTCAAATAAATTA
>JARQOD010007730.1:0-38249 GCA_033576555.1 Oophaga sylvatica
TTCTGTAAATCTGCCACACGGTTTCAGAGCTGTGAGTACTTTTTAGTTAGTGTTAAGGGGCGTGGCTAACTGGATCCTCAGAGGCGTGTATTTAGACTGTTCTGCATAATTACCATTTGAGCCACGCCTCCTTTGTAAAAATGCTCATATCTCTGGAACCGTATGGCGGATTTAAAAAAAAAATATTGGACTACTCTAGAGAGCAGCAGCGATAAAATAAATATGATGGCCAGTTTTGACCCGGTGATGGGTTCCCTTTAATTGCATAAAACTTATTGTGATCGTGTATCTAATTTCTCACTACAAACAAAAGCCTTTTGTAGTCTGATCCTGCAGATCTATTTGTCTCCCTTGTTTCTGCCTCCAGTTTTCTGTTCCATCTGTGCACAAAATATGACTGCAGGATCAGACCACACAGATTGTATTTGTAGTCTGTTACCATGGAGACACATAGGTCTGCATGGGAGCTGTAAGTGTGTTTTTTTTTTTTCAATTAATTAAGATTTTTTGCAAAGCTTTGTTTTGTGTTCCTCAGATCCTCCTGACTGGGTACCGGATGAAGTCTGCAGTCTGTGCACTGCGTGTAAAGCTCCTTTTACTGTCATCCGCAGGAAACACCACTGTCGCAGTTGCGGCAAGGTAAGTGATTGTCGGAGCACTCCGCTATCTCGGACGCTTCTATTAAGAGTGAATGGAGCGGGCGTGCACATGATTGACCCCCGCTCCATTCAGCCGGTTGGAACCACAGTGATTGGCCCCAATCTGCATATAACTTCCAAAATTAAGGAATTACACCACGAGTTACTTTCTTATAAGTAACTGAGATTTCAAGGAATCTTATTTCTTTACTGCTGGAATGATTTCACTGGATGTATTTGTATGTGAGGACAGGCCGCAGTGTCCTCACAGGAGACATAAAAATCACCTGGTCACTGTCTGCCACAAGGTCAGAGCACTTTTCTCCCGCTGCTAATATCTCATCTGTGATCTGATTATGGATTAATCTTGTCCTGATCCAAGGGTCTGTTACACAGAGTACAAAATGATGGAAAAAGAGATGTTAAATGGACCTACTCATCTGTGTCCGACATTAGTTTCCTATGAAGTCACTAGGAGCTCAGTTACATTTTTGAAGCTTCGTATCTGAAATAACTGAAAATTGGCATAAAAAAAATAACGCAAAGAATTAGCAAATTTACTGTTGGCCAATAAAAGTGCCCAACTTCTATTCCACAGCCAAAGGTGATGACTTTGCAGTTTGGGAAATGGTTTACGCCGGATTCGCCCCGCGCAGGCTCAGCTCTTTATGAGGAGCAGATGTATCTCGCATCCGCTCTTGTACTCCCCGCGCGGGCCGCAGGCTCAGCTCTGTATAAGGAGCAGAGGTATCTCGCGCCCGCTCTTGTACTCCTCGCGCGGGCCGCAGGCTCAGCTCTGTATAAGGAGCAGATGTACCTCACACCCGCTCTTGTACTCCCCGCGCGGGCCGCAGGCTCAGCTCTGTATAAGGAGCAGATGTATCTCGCGCCCGCTCTTGTACTCCCCGCGCAGGCCGTAGGCTCAGCTCTGTATAAGTAGCAGAGGTATCTCGCGCCCGCTCTTGTACTCCCCTCGCGGGCCGCAGGCTCAGCTCTGTTTAAGGAGCAGAGGTATCTCCGCCCGCTCTTGTACTCCCCGCGCGGGCCGCAGGCTCAGCTCAGTATAAGGAGCAGAGGTATCTCGCGCCCGCTCTTGTACTCCTCGCGCAGGCCGCAGGCTCAGCTCTGTATAAGGAGCAGATGTATCTCGCGCCCGCTCTTGTACTCCCGCGCGGGCCGCAGACTCAGCTCTGTATAAGGAGCAGAGGTATCTTGCGCCCGCTATGTACTCCCCGCGCGGGCCGCAGGCTCAGCTCTGTATAAGGAGCAGATGTATCTCGCACCCGCTCTTGTACTCCCCTCGCGGGCCGCAGGCTCAGCTCTGTTTAAGGAGCAGAGGTATCTCGCGCCCGCTCTTGTACTCCCCGCGCGGGCCGCAGGCTCAGCTCAGTATAAGGAGCAGAGGTATCTCGCGCCCGCTCTTGTACTCCTCGCGCAGGCCGCAGGCTCAGCTCTGTATAAGGAGCAGAGGTATCTCGTGCCCGCTCTTGTACTCCCCGCGCGGGCCGCAGGCTCAGCTCTGTATAAGGAGCAGAGGTATCTCGTGCCCACTCTTGTACTCCCGCGCGGGCCGTAGGCTCAGCTCTGTATAAGGAGCAGAGGTATCTCGTGCCCGCTCTTGTACTCCCCGCGCGGGCCGCAGGCTCAGCTCTGTATAAGGAGCAGAGGTATCTCGTGCCCACTCTTGTACTCCCGCGCGGGCCGTAGGCTCAGCTCTGTATAAGGAGCAGAGGTATCTCGTGCCCGCTCTTGTACTCTGTGTATTGCATTTACACATAAAATTCACAGATGTGGTGAATCGTGACGTGATCGCCGGCCCCCGGGAAACGTCTGTGCTGGTAAAATAAAGGCGGATTTGATAGACATGGACTGTAAAGATGGTGGATGGTTCTGCTCCTTTTCGTTATTCATTCTGCTCCTGTCCATTATCTCACTCGAAGGTCAGGATTATAGGGGGCACCGGCCGTACGAGGGGCTGCAGAGTTATACCTGGGCAAGCATGCGCACTACCACTCCCCAAGAAGTGAATGGAGCTGTGGTCAGGCATGTGCACTACCACTCCCTAGAAGTGAATGGAGCTGTGGTCAAGCATGCTCACTACCGCTCCCCTAGAAGTGAATGGAGCTGTGGTCACGCATGCGCACTACCAATCCACTAGAAGTGAATGGAGCTGTGGTAACGCATGAGCACTACTGCTCCCCTAGAAGTGAATGGAGCTGTGGTCACGCATGCACACTACCGCTCCCCTAGAAGTGAATGGAGCTGTGGTCACGCATGCGCACTACCAATCCCCTAGAAGTGAATGGAGCTGTGGTCACGCATGCGCACTACTGCTCCCCTAGAAGTGAATGGAGCTGTGGTCACGCATGCACGCTACCGCTTCCCTAGAAGTGAAATGAGCTGTGATCACGCATGCGCAATACCACTCCCCTAGAAGTGAATGGAGCTGTCGTCACGCATGTGCACTACCGCTCCCCTAGAAGTGAATGGAGCTGTGGTCACGCATGCGCACTACTGCTCCCCTAGAAGTGAATGGAGCTGTGGTCACGCATGCGCACTACCGCTCCCTGAGAGGTGAATGGAGCTGTGGTCACACATGCGCACTACCGCTCCCCTAGAAGCGAGTGGAGCTGAGGTAGTTCATACACACTATCGCTGTACAGTCATGGCCAAAAGTTTTGAGAATGACACAAATATATTTTCACATGATCTGCTGCCCTCTGGTTTTTATATGTGTTTGACAGATGTTTTTATCACAGACAGAAATATAATTGCAAACATATGAGTAACAAAAGCTTATATTGACAGTTAGAATGAGTTAATGCAGCAAGTCAATATTTGCAGTGTTGACCCTTCTTCTTCAGGACCTCTGCAATTCTCCCTGGCATGCTCTCAATCAACTTCTGGACCAAATCCTGACTGATAGCAGTCCATTCTTGCACAATCAATGCTTTCATTTTGTCAGAATTTTTAGGTTTTTGTTTGTCCACCCGTCTCTTGATGATTGACCACAAGTTCTCAATGGGATTAAGATCTGGGGAGTTTCCAGGCCATGGACCCAAAATCTCTATGTTTTGTTCCCTGAGCCATTTAGTTATCACCTTTGCTTTATAGCAAGGTACTCCATCATGCTGGAAAAGGCATTGTTGATTGCCAAACTGCTCTTGGAGGGTTGGGAGAAGTTGCTCTTGGAGGACATTCTGGTACCATTCTTTATTCATGGCTGTGTTTTTAGGCAAGACTGTGAGAGAGCCGATTCCCTTGGCTGAGAAGCAACCCCACACATGAATGGTTTCAGGATGCTTAACAGTTGGCATGAGACAAGACTGGTGGTAGCGCTCACCTTGTCTTCTCCCAATGAGGCGTTTTCCTGATGTCCCAAACAATCGAAAAGGGATTCATCAGAGAAAATAACTTTACCCCAGTCCTCAGCAGTACACTGCCTGTACCTTTTGCAGAATATCAGTCTGTCCATGATGTTTTTTCTGGAGAGAAGTGGCTTGTTTGCTGCCCTCCTTGAGACCAGGCCTTGCTCCAAGAGTCTCCGCCTCACAGTGCGTGCAGATGCACTCACACCTGCCTGCTGCCATTCCTGAGCAAGCTCTGCACTGCTGGTAGCCCGATCCCACAGCTGAAACACTTTTAAGAGACGGTCCTGGCGCTTGCTGGTCTTTCTTGGGCGACCTGGAGCCTTTTTGGCAACAATGGAACCTCTCTCCTTGAAGTTCTTGATGATGTGATAGATTGTTGACTGAGGTGCAATCTTTCTAGCTGCGATACTCTTCCCTGTTAGGCCATTTTTGTGCATTGCAACGATGACTGCACGTGTTTCTTTAGAGATAACCATGGTTAACAGAAGAGAAACAATGATGCCAAGCACCAGCCTCCTTTTAAAGTGTCCAGTGGTGTCATTCTTACTTAATCATGACAGATTGATCTCCAGCCATGTCCTCATCAACACCCACACCTGTGTTAATGGAGCAATCACTGAAAAGAGGTTAGCTGGTCCTTTTAAGGCAGGGCTGCAATGATGTTGAAATGTGTTTTGGGGGATAAAGTTCATTTTCTAGCCAAATATTAACTTTGCAAGTAATTGCTGTTAAGCTGATCACTCTTTATAACATTCTGGAGTATATGAAAATTGCCATTAGAAAAAGTGAAGCAGTAGACTTTGTAAAAATTAATATTTGTGTCATTCTCAAAACTTTTGGCCATGACTGTATACATTCAGGGACTCCATTCTTGTGATAGATGAGGGTGCTGTCTTGTTATTGGTGGGATATGCCCTTTTAGCTATACTTGTGAATCTCAAACCAGCGGAGTTGGGGGTCCGCCGGTCTCTGTATAGCCGGCCCTTGTTTTCTAAAGAGAAATGGCTTTTTGTGCGGAATTGGAGCCTCCGATACATGTGAACAAGGCCCTAAAACCTTTTCCTCGTACCCATTGCGTCCAGTCTGCGCTCATAGACGTAAAGTAGCATAAAACATTTTTTATTAAGCGCCATAAATGCTTTTAGTCTTTGCCGGTTTATTTCAAATAGGAAAAAAAATATAGAAAAGCGCGTCAATAAAGAAATAATGTATTTTTTTTCTTCTCTTCCAGATCTTTTGTTCCCGCTGCTCTTCCCATTCTGCTCCATTACCGCGGTACGGGCAGATGAAGCCGGTCCGTGTGTGTACGCACTGTTACATGTTCCACGTCACTCCCTTCTACAGTGACAAAGCCGCCGTTTGATGCCATGATCCCACCGGGGGGGAAACCCGGGCCAAGAGTTTTCACTGAATACAGACTTGGGGCATGCCGGCTGCCGGCTTTAATTTATACTTTTTATTATTATTATTATTTGTACAGAGAAATTTTGATTTTTTATTTTTTTTTTATTTTTGTCAAGCTGCTAAAAGATAAAAGGGATGAAACGCGTGCCTCTCAGCTTCAGTACCGTCTTCCATTTGTTCTGACACGAGCACACTGAACGCCATGACACAGAAGACTACAAAGAATATGGCTTCACGGCTGTCACTGCATCACGGCTTACCTTAAACATTTAAGATTGCAGCATCTGTCACAGCACTGCTGTAAAGCATGGCTGCACCTCTGATTGCTGGGAAACCCCGCCCCCGAGCAACCTCTCTTCCATTATATACATTGCGTTGTCTCCTCTGACGAGCAGAATCAAGATGGTTTAGGGAAAATATACATTATAGGGTTTGGGGGGGTCGTTACAGTCCGCGAGATGCAGTTTGTGTGGGGTTTTTTGCTTTCCTAGTTAACAGCAATAACTTTCCACTACTGTCATACTCTGCTGTCATATCCAGAAATCTCTTCATCTGTTCACCCTCATGTTCTTTTATATATAGGTTGTGGAATTGTAGTCCTAATGATGAGTAGTAGTCCTGCCTATTTTATTAAGCCAAAGAGCAAATTTAAGACCGACAACCACAGAGCTAGAAACGTGCTCAGTGCAGTTGTCACTTCCCATCCCCCACTCCTCTTGGCAGCCTAATCAAAAAGCATAACTCTGCCGAGGCTGACGGTGACACTTAAGAATCCTCTTCCCACTTGCAAGAAGAACCTTGATACATGATCGGCATTAAATCCCTTTTTTAATTTTTGTTTGGGGGGGAAAGTAATTTTTTATTTTTTTTTATATAATTTTTTTTTTTTTTTTTAACATTAGATTTTTTTAATACCCGTGCTGAAAGCAATTGCTCATAAGCCGTTTGATATAAAATATTGCTTTTCATGCAAAGTTTAATAGTGCATTTTAAAGGGAAACCTGCCTTCAAGGCTGTGCATTGCCCTTAATCAATTGAGTGTGATGGTACCTCAGGGGCGGGGCAATACCTTGTCACATGGTTCCAACTCTTCATCCTGTTAAACAGATCTGAAAGGAGTCAAATGAGAACAGTTTTAAGAAGAAAAAACTTTTCCTAAAATCCCATCATAAAGTTTTTTTTTTTAAATGGATCCACCTCTTGCCCCAAATATAGCTCCGCACGGGACCAGCTGTAAAAGGGGTCTTCTAGCCAAAAACTTACCACTCACTAGACCAGGGGACCCCGCTCCTCTACCCCCTCGAAGAGTGATACAGCCGATCGGACCCTCATCTGCCTAGTGAACAGGCGAATATTTTTGGCTGGAACATCCCTTTAAATCCATTAGTTCCGTTCTTAAGAAACTGAAGCCAACTTCATGATCTCCTTGGGACCTAAAAGGGATCGTTATGAGTCTATCAGAATTCAGGGTTTTTTTTTTGTTCACCTTTTAACAGTTTGACTCCTTTGTTCATATTTCAGAAATTTTAGTTGAAGTGTCCCAGGGGTAAAATTATCTATGGGCTGCTCATGATATTTCTGCTCGGTCTCATTTAAATTAATGCTGCGATACCACTTCCTGCCTGCTGACCAGAGTGGCGCTGTTTTCAATTTACACAATCTATTCTTCTCCAGTCCCATCTAAATTTGGGAAAACGTTTCTCACTTATACCCACCGACGGGTCTGTACAGTGTATGAGCTGCTGTATACGAGACGTGCCGCTTAGTTTCTTCTCAAACTTGGGAGTGTACAATGTCAAATGTGTGGGTAGAAGGCATCAGAAGAACTAAGATTGCCGCTCTGGATGTGACTAGAGTATACAATATGCACCTCTAGTTTCGAAAAGGACAGATAAAGCAAAATTACTACATTATGCAGCTGTAGGAAAATACTTAGACGTTGAATTTTAGTTCAATTTTGCCCTATTACCCTGCGCCTGCGTCACATGCTGCTCACTTTATATGGAGCCAATTGCATTTAATTAACAGTAAAATTTTGTGTAGGATATAACAAAAATTAGAAATAGTCTAATAGACTACAAGAAAAGATGTTGACTCGTCACCTAAGAAACTTCCATCCCACCTGGAAAATCAAGACTTCAAAATATTATTTTGGGTAAAATCTGGTAACAAAAAAAACTTTAGGACTTGTTCACACATTGCATTTTGCCATGAAAAAAAACTGAAGCGTTTTACAGTACCAGCAAAATGTATGAGAGATGTGAAGTCTCATACACACGCTGCGGTTCTTTTCCCTTGCAGATTTGAACCATCAAATCGTTTTGTTTTTTTTTAATTGCAGCAGGTCAAACCGTTCCGAGTTTTTGCAGTGTTTTTCACCCATTCAGATGCACAGGATTTTTTTACACAGAATTTTTCCTGCCGACACTGCTACAAATGCACATTGTGCACATAACCTAAAGTGTTGTTTCTTGTCTACAGTTTGCTGTAAAAAAAAATAAATTAAAAAAACTGTTCTTGCTCACCCTCCCCCGGTCCAGCACTGAGTCTCCATTGCGGCTCCTGATGTCTGGCTACAGTGACCATAACCATCTATGAGCCCTAGTTATGGTGTGAGCCTCTGAGCTCGCAGATTGGCTGCAGCGCTGTTGTGACCAGTAAAAGACATCAGGAGCAGCGGCAGAGACTTAGGCTAAGTGCACACGTTCAGGAATGTGTGCAGAATTTTCCTGAGCAAAACCGGACTTTTCAGCAGCAGATGAAGGAAGGGAGACACACTAGTCATTACTAGTGGGTAGGCGGAGCCCACATAGGATAGAAACACCTCAGATTAAAAAAGTGTTGACCGCCCCTCCAGCTAGGGCTCCTCCTACTCCAGCTCTCCAGTCTAAAATTTGGAGGTCACAGAGGATAGTCGCTGCTGAAGCAGCTCCTCAGAAGATTTTTTATTTTTATCGGACAGAGACTTGGGCCGCCAGTGGTCTAGAGGTCTCAGGGGTCTCAGCGCTGCTGGACCCCCACCTCTCCCTTGGCGGATCTGTATTACCCTGTAAGGTGGTCCCTGCAGAACCCTGCCGGCCCTGGGGGATGAGGATTGCTTCCCTGGCGGGGACGCAAACCGCGCTTCTGGGGTCACTGCGTTCCCCGCCCTGGGGGGGAAGCTATGGGCACAGCGCCACAAATCTCTAAGGGTCCCTGTGGCGCTCAGCTGGGTGAGTACTCCACATTTTAATGTGTTTTGAGTGCTTCAGCAGCCGCTGCTACATGTATTCATGTGTGGTGATTGTGTACTTTTGTCCGCAGGTGGATACCTGCAGGACGCGGGAGCGGAGTGAATCGCGCGCTTTTTTTGAAACCGGCGGGGGGCGTGGCTTCCCTGCCTTTTTTCTCTTCCGGTCTCTCTCCTCTAGCGTGACGGCCATTACTGAAGGCCTTCTCGGGCTCCTCACTCTCCGCTCCCCCCGACCGACCGAAAGGAAGACACTACACCGCGGCCAGCTGGGTGAGTCGCTTCTACCTGTCAGGGCAGAAGCTTGACCCCCCACAGCGCAGGGCAGGAGGTACTGTCACACGGAACGCTTCCGCTGCGATCACAATAGCGTCGCTTAACTTTGCGATCGTTTGTTTTTTGTGATCGTTTTAATGTCGCTAGTAGCTGCCACAGTGGGCGATCTCATTGACGACGCATAAGTGGTTAGCGATCTCCTTAGCGACTTTGGCGGTCATTGCGATGTACAATTCAGCGCAATATGTTAGCGATCTCGTTGGCGTTCTTGTTTGGTGTGGCATACCTTTGAAACCCTGTCCTGCAGCTGTTACCTCATAAGAGGCACCTGGGGCTCGCACACCCTTTCATTATACAAGGGTTGTGGGGAGTCTGCGACATTAACCCCTTCTTTGGTGGTTAACCCTTTATTGGGAGACAGCTGGGGTAGCTCTCTCTTTAAGAGCTTAACCCTTCAGCGTACATTTTGCCTTTGAAAACCACACTGTTCTAGTTGCTGACAGGTTTTTGACCTGCCATATACTGTGTGAGGGCATGTCGGATCAGGGTCCAGGAGGTGCGGACCGTCTCCCAGATCCGCTACAGGATCAGTCTCGCGTATCTGACACACAGACCTCGACGGCATCAAGCGCAGCGGTCGGAGGTGTCAGTGATGACAAAATGGAGGCCCTCACTCGTTCTATTAATGGCCTTTCTGACCTTCTAGGTTATTGGGTGTCAGCTAGATCCTCTCATGGTAGGAAGCGACACAGGCCGATGCCTTCTTCCCCGCTTAGCGACTCGGAGATTTCAGGCATGGAGGGTTCCCCTTCAAGCTCGAATGGGGAGGTGTCCGATTCAGATAAGGAGGATCGGCAGGGACACTCTGCCTCTCTTTTGAGCCGTACAGAGGCTTTTATTGGAGCCATGAGGGAGGCGTTAGTTACCCGAGGAGGTAACTAGACGTCCTGGTAAGTCGGCCCGGATGTTTCAGGAGTCGCATAGGTCGCGATCAGCCTTACCATCTCTGGACGAACTTAATGAGGCAGTGGAGAAGGAACGCCTGTGCCCAGATAAACGTTTTCAGGGGACACGGTTTTTTGAGACGCTATATCCGTGTACGACGGAGTTGATTGATAATTGGATTCCTTCTCCTGAAGTGGATGTCCCTTTATCCCAGCTTAGCAAATCCTCATTGCTTCCTGTTAAAGGGAAGGCGAGTCTGCAGGATCCACTGGACAGAAAAACGGAGATGGCAGCGAAATCCATCTACGAGGCCGCGGGTCATGGATTTAGAGCAGTGCTAGGATCCATGTGTGCTTGTAAAGCTTCCCTGAGCTGGTTAGACCGTCTACGGACGGCGTGACAAGATGGATCCCCACTATCCGAGGTAGAGGGGCTTTTCAATTCATTGGAGGATGCAGCATGATATGGCAGTGATGCAGGTTTGGATACTGCCTCACTGCTGTCCAGGGCACAATCCTCGGCGATCACAGTCAGGAGAGCTCTGTGGCTTAGACAGTGGACCGGAGACGCGGTTTCCAAGCAAGGTTTGCTTTCTTTAGCTTACAAGGGTGGTCAGCTATTTGGATCTGACCTCACGGAGCTGATTGCCAAGGCAAAAGAAACGGCTTTACCGCAGCGAAGAGCTGTGTCTTCTGCGGCTGGCAGGCATAGTGCCGGTACTAGTCGGCGGTCCTTTCGGTCCAAGGGACGATTCGGTCAGCCCTCTTGGGGATCGGGGCGTCCCTCTTTTTCGGGAAAAAAGAATGTTCAGAAATCCCGCACTTCCTGGAAACAGCTTCCGCCAAGACAAGCGGGAAGCTGACAAAAAGCCCGCTAAGGCGGACTGACGCCAGGGCCTCACTCGAGGGCTCTCGAGTGGGAGGTCGCCTGCTCCAATTCAAACCGATTTGGGCTTCCCGCGTGTCGGACGTCTGGGTGACGCGGGTTGTGTCGGCAGGCTATTTCATAGAGTTTCTTTCTCGACCCCCGGACAGTTTTTGCCAATCCCGCATTCCGTCAGAGCCCGAGCTATATGCCGCTCTACTGCTGGAGGTCGATTCCCTTCTACAGAAGGGTGTGGTGGTACCAGTTCCACCGGAGGACCGGGGAAGAGGGTTTTATTCCAACCTCTTTGTGGTCCCCAAGAAGGAGGACAAATTTCGCCCCGTTCTAGATCTCAAAAGATTGAATCGGCATGTCCTCTCCTGGAAATTCCGCATGGAGTCACTTCGCTCCGTTGTGGCGGCCTTGTCGCAGAACGATTTTTTTGGTGTCAATCGACATTCACGACGCTTATTTTCATGTCCCCATCGGAAGAGCCCACCAACGTTTCCTTCGTTTTGCCATAGACCAGGACCATTACCAGTTTGTGGCTCTGCCATTCGGGTTGGCCTCAGCACCCAGAGTTTTTACAAAAATTCTGGCTCCTCTTATGGCGATTCTGCGAAGACAGGGGGTTACGATTCTTCCCTATCTGGACGACCTTTTGATTGTGGCGTCCTCAAAGGAGGAGGCGGGTGACGGCTCGCAATCTATCCCTTCAGCTCCTGGAGGACTTCGGGTGGCTGATCAATTGGGAGAAGTCGTCTCTGGAACCGTCACAGTCAATCCTGTTTTTGGGAATGCATTTCGACACGATACGAGCAGTGGTGTCTCTGCCTCCAGACAAGCAAGCGAGCCTTCTTTGTCATGTACAGGTCATGAAGTCTGCGACAGCAATGTCCCTTCGAAGGTGTATGCGCCTTCTGGGTTTGATGGTGGCGTCAATGGAAGCAATTCCGTTTGCCCAATTTCATTCCAGGGCTCTCCAAATGTTCATCTTGAACCGTTGGGATCGATCACAGTTTTCACTGGATTGCAGTGTCATCATCTCCCACAGGGTGAGAGAGTCTCTAGAATGGTGGTTACGTCCGGAAGCGTTATCCCCGGGGAAGTCCTTCCTTCCTCCGAGGTGGTCGATCATAACCACCGATGCCAGCCTCACGGGCTGGGGGGGTGTCTGGAACGATCTCTGGATTCAGGGAGTATGGTCGTTGGAAGAATCTGTCCTGCCGATCAACATCCTGGAATTGAGGGCAGTTTTCCTTTGCCTCCAACACTGGACGGTCCCTTTAAGCGGTCTACCAGTCCGAGTGCAGACAGACAACGCGACGGCGGTCGCGTATATCAACCATCAAGGTGGGACGAGGAGCTTCAGGCTCATGATGGAAGTGTCTCGAATTCTTGTATGGGCCGAGGCCAGAGTGCCAGCCATCTCTGCGATTCACATTCCAGGAGTTCAGAATATCACAGCGGACTTCCTCAGTCACGAAAAGATGGATCCCGGAGATTGGAGTCTTCACCCGAAAATTTTTGCACTGCTGTGCTCCCGTTGGGGAACTCCCCAAGTGGATTTGATGGCATCCAGGATCAATGCCAAGTTACCGACGTTCATGTCCAGGTACAAGGACTCGAACGCTGTGGCAGTGGATGCTCTGGTGGCTCCTTGGGACCAATTCGAGCTAATCTATGTGTTCCCGCCGATACCCTTACTTCCTCTGGTGTTGCGACGGATCAGACTGGAGAGAGTCCCGGCTATGTTGATAGCCCCAGATTGGCCGAGGAGGACGTGGTTCTCGACACTGGTGTCGCTTCTGGCAGCGCTTCCACTTCCTCTTCGCCCGGACCTATTAACCCAAGGGCCCGTTCGTCACCCGGACCTGAAGTCTCTGCGTTTGACGGCGTGGCTCTTGAGACCGAAATCTTGACCCGTCAAGGTTTTTCAGCCGAGGTCATTGCCACTCTGCGAGCTGCCAGAGGTCCGGCTACTACTAGGATTTATCACAAGACTTGGGAAGCCTTCTTCTCGTGGTGTTCGGGTTCTTCTAGGAACCCGAGGATTTTTTCCATTCCCAATTTGTTGGCCTTTTTGCAGTACGGGCTGGACAAGGGTTTGGCAGTTAGCACTCTGAAAGGACAGGTTTCTGCTCTTACCTTGCTGTTTCGGAAGACTATCGCTTCGCGTAGGGACGTACGTTCATTTTTTCGCGGGGTAAACCGTCAATTTCCGCCGCGGAAGGCGCCTGTGTCTCCTTGGCGGGTCAATCTAGTCTTGGAGGCTCTTCAACATGGACCTTTTGAGCCTATGGACTCTGTTAATCTTTCCTTTCTCTCTTGGAAGGTTGCCTTCCTAGTGGCGGTCACTTCTTTGAGAAGGGTTTCTGAGTTAGCGGCTCTTTCTTGCTCGCCTCCTTTTCTGGAGTTTTTCCCAGATCGCGTAGTGCTTCGCACACGGGGCGACTTTCTACCTAAAGTGGTGTCACAGTTTCATGTTAACCAGGATATTGTGTTGCCCTCGCTCTGTCTGGAGCCAAGGAATGCGAAGGAACGGACCTTGCACACATTGGATTTGGTGCGGGCTTTGAAGTTCTATTTGTCTATTACTCAAAGTTTTCGGAAGTCAGATTCTCTGTTTGTGATTCCAGCAGGTCGTCGACGTGGGCAACGAGCTTCCAAGGATTCTATAGCTCGTTGGATTCGGTCGGCCATTTTAGAGGCTTACCGACTTAAGGGCGAACCTTGCCCGATTAAGATTCGAGCTTACTCCACAAGGGCTGTGGGTTCATCGTGGGCTTTCCCATCAAGGAGCCTCGGCAGCTCAGCTCTGCCGGGCGGCGACCTGGCGCTCCGTCCACACATTTACGAAATTTTATAATGTGGACGTCAGTGCTTCCGCTGATGCGGCCTTAGGACGTAGGGTCCTGCAGGCGGCTGTAGTTTAAAGTTCTTGTGAACTTGTAGTTAGCGCTAGTTGCGCATTTATTTAGGTTGTTGGGTATCTGCCTTTTTTGTTTTTTTTGCCCACCCTTATTTTTGGACTGCTTTGGGACGTCCCACTAGTAATGACTAGTGTGTCTCCCTTCCTTCATCTGCTGCTGAAACACGGATTTTGGTAAGAACTTACCTGTAAAATCCTTTTCAGCGAAGAAGGAAGGGAGACACACATCCCTCCCATGGCAGAAGTGTGTTGTTGTGTTTTCAGATGCGGCGTGACCCTTCTCTGGTAGCGATTATCTGGGCTTAGGTCGGCGCACTAAGGCTCTGTTCCAGCATCGCCAGCTCATCGCAGTGGTCAGGTTCAGTGAGTAGTACCTGAGACTGTGTGGTTTTTCTGTTATATGCATAACCTGTCTCCTTGTTTTTCTCTCTGAAATCCTTCAGAAGGGGTTATGTTGCTCCGCTGGTGATATTTACTCTTCCTTAAGCTTGGGTACGACTGGAGAGCTGGAGTAGGAGGAGCCCTATATGCTGGAGGGGCCGGTCAACACTTTTTTAATCTGAGGTGTTTCTATCCTATGTGGGCTCCGCCTACCCACTAGTAATGACTAGTGTGTCTCCCTTCCTTCTTCGCTGAAAAGGATTTTACAGGTAAGTTCTTACCAAAATCCATGTTTTTCGCGGTAGAAACACGTTTTTTTTTGCGCTGATTTTGCTAGTTTTTTACGCGGGTTTTGCGTGTTTTTACCACGATTTTTCCCTGAACTTTCTAGGTCAATAATATAGCGGGAAAAACGCTAGAATTACACAAAATTAATGAACATGTTGCTTCTTTTTCCGCGAAAAAAAGCACCATGTGCACAAAAATTGCGGAATTCATTATAAATGATAGGATGCTTAATTCATGCGTTTTTTACGCGTTTTTTGCCGCGAAAAATCCTGAACGTGTGCACTTAGCCTTAACGCTGGAGAACATTTATTTATCTCCAAAAACATACAGATAGTGAATCTAGATTGTGACCCCTTCAGGGACAGCAACGATAATGTGTGCGAACTGTAAAGCGCTGCGGAATATGTTAGCACTATATAACAATAAAGATTATTATTATTATCTATTTATTTTAAAACAAACCTAAGCGGAGAGAAACTTGAAACTCATAGCTCCGCACTGTCTTCCACTCGGCTGGAGCCGGAGCCTGTGCTGGCCGTGACAACGTTACAAGCGAGGAGAAATGGCTTGAGCAACCTGACCACAAAGAAAATACTATAACTGGCAACTAAGTCAGCTGCCGGTTATAGTGTCTTCTCTCCTGGTTAACATCCAGCACAATCTAGGGCTATTTTTTTTGTCAGTACAAGATAGTGGAGAACGGTCGGAGAACTCCGGTAGGGTTCAAGGAAGTAAATCTTTGGGTGACTATGAAGCTCCTTGGTGAAAAGTTGAAATTTTGCTTTACATAATTCAGAAATATTTCTAAGATCTTCAGAGTGTGAGACCAATGGTAACGTATCGCTAGTGACCAAACTCCTGATACGTTCCCAGACTGGTGACTATTATCAACCAACTCTAATCGGTCTTCACGTTCCCCAACTTCACCAGGATGAAGGACAGTGAGAAGACAACATTACCCTCCCAAAATAATGCCCTTCAGGTTAGAGCTGCCCCAATACTCGAGACTGGAAGAGTCCTAAACACTGGAATGTCCCTGTCCGGGGATCTGATGTCTAATTGTGGCTTCTGTTGTGGAAAGATGTGGTTTCCATGCTCTGTGTATACGGTCACTTGTTGCTGTGCACCCAGGGTCGTCAGTAAAGTTATTGTCCATGTTCTGTCGGCGAGCTCCAGCGGGTCTTAGACTGAACTTTGATGATCCGGACTCGGTCGTCTTGTGCTGTAGATGTACACTTGCACTTTCTGGAGGACCACGGTTTCTTCACAGCTGCTATAACAATGAACCCTGCTCTTGTCTCCCGGTTGGACTTTTTTTTTTGCCACTTTTCATATTTACGTGAAATTTTTTGGGGGGCATTTTAATTTAAATATCTAGACTAGCTCTGTCCCTATATGAGACCCTTCTCTGGTCTTAGGTGGCAATTTCTGTGTGGCACAATCATTCAGAAAAAAATAGGATTGTTCATGTTGGACCATTTTTGGCCAATCCCCTATTTTTCTTCTTCGATGTGCAAAATTTTTCGGAAGCTGCTTATCCCCTTCATAGACTTAACACGCCCATCGGTGGAAGGCTAGACATCAGTAACGACCAACCTAACAACATTTGCAGGCTGTCATGTCTGTGGCGTGGTTATGGTGACCAGTTACATACACAAGTGTATATATATCTGATATTCGGAGTGTAACTAAACTTTTATTTTTTTTATAATTTTGTCTATTATGGAAATTTATGAAACTTCATCAATCACTTTATTAGGGGATTTGTCTTCATTCCTGTAAAAAAAAAATCATGTAAGTAGTTTTAAAAGCCTTGCTACTCCCCAGTCTAGACCATATTAATTTGGAGTACAGATGATGACAGTGAAAGGGTCAGCTCCGCATCTATATCTTGCGTTGCTACCACTATATAACAACTTTGGCCACGATGCTTGTTCCATGGCCAATGTTCGCTGAGTGCCAATGCTACATCTCGGGGCAGCACAAGTGAATGGGGTCGTCCTCGAGGGTACTGCAAGCAACTTCTTAAGAAGTCCAATTTTCTTCAGATTTTTGCAACTTTCGTTGCAGGCCCCTCGGGGTCGCAATGCAACTTGTCCAATCACTTGTATTGCGGCACCAAACAACCTTTGGCGGCAGGTGTTGTCGCAAACCCTTTGTCGAATTTTGGGGACAAGCTGCTCCAAGAAGATGACAGGTGGTGAGTGTTCCTTTCACTGCCATCATCTGTACTCCATGTGTGCATGTTCTGTGAATAGACTGGGGAAAAGCTGAGGTTCAGAAGCCACTTGGATGTTTTTATTAATTTTTTTTTTTACAGAAATGAAGACAAATCCCGTAATTATAAAGTGATTTCCAAAGTTTTAGAACTTTCCATATTGGAGAAATAAAAAAATTGACTTTTTAAGGGAACGGTACAGAATTTAATTCCCCCCTCCACCGGGCCTATTCCCCGGCCAATAAACAATTTTTGTGGCCCTGCCAAAAATGTTTGGAGAAATGGGTTGTAATTGTTGGCAAAGAACTTCTACAGCTAAGAACTTTTCTGTACGGGGTGGAATCCCCAGCGCTCCGTGCCGCCTGCTTATTACGCGGTACCTTCTCTACATGTTAATTTCCCCTTGCCATAAATGTAGCCTGGCTCCTGTGTGTACGAGGCTGCATCGCCGGCACGCGTCGTGATGGCGCTCTACCAATGACCAATATTCACACTTCTATCTCAGGCTTCACTTTGCAATAGTTCTTGCCATTTATTTTCGCTCTTGGTTTCGATCGCACAGCGGATACGATATGCAGAAAGTTGTGATGTGGAACAACGTTATTTCATGGATTGTATTTTATTTATTTACAGCCTGTTTTTTTTTTCTTTTTGTAAATTAAATCAGAAAAAAATAAAATGAAAAACCTGTCCATATATCTATTTACTGATCTCAGATGCTGTACAGTAGTTTCTTATGTATATACTGGGATTTCTGTAATGAAAAGCACAATACTAATCGCCTCAGAGGGAGACTTCTGTCTTGTAATAACTTAAGATGATTAAAATGATGGTAATTTCTATACACCTTTTGGATCTTCCATTTCTTTGCACTTTTTTTTTTAAGATTTGTAATGTAAGCGCTCAGCGGAGAGCACAGGATAAATGAGACCCGAACTTTATTCCAATTTTTGGGAGGTAGAATGAACAAATACACAGCAGTACAAGAATAGTTCTCATTTTTATTTTTGCACAGTTCACTGTATGCGGTAAAAGTGATAAGGCAGATTTATTCCTCAGGTCGCCATATTCTGAGAGCTGTAACTTTTTTATTTTTTGTCGAACAGAACTCTCTGAGGACTTATTTTGTGTGGGATGAGTTGCTAATTTTTTAGTACCATTATGGGGTGCATCTTATTTCTCCTTCGTCTCATTGGGGGACACAGGACTGTGGGTGTATGCTACTGCCGCTAGGAGGCTGACACTAAGTAAATATAAAAAAGGTTAGCTCCTCCTCCGCCGTATACACCTCAACACTGGCCGCAGGCAAACCCAGTTCATGCTTAGTGTCTGATGGAGGCACACGTCTGGTTTCATCCAGATCATTTTTTTTTTCCCCTTTTCTCTTTCCCACGGAGACGAGATAGGGGCGACGGACCCTTTTGAAGGGGTCCGATCTCCCCAAACCATCAACGGGCGAGCACGTGGAGTGTCGCCTCCACGTATCCTCTCCCGCAACGTGGGACATTTATGCCGGACTCGGCCCTGACCACCCTAAGGTATGGAAACCCTAGGCTGTACAGAGGCAGGAGGTAGTCCGTGCGGCCCCCACTGCACCACCAATGCTAGACTGCGGTGCTGCAAGGAGGCAGACGGTCCCTCTCCTCATCCCCTGAAGGGACAATGGAGTTAGGGTGCCTGCACCGTCAGTTTTTATAAAAGCCCTCTTACCTGAGGCTCCACTGTGGCCGGAGACGGAGCCGATTAGGGACCGCAGTGGGAATGGCGAAGACGCCGGCATCTCTGCTGGAGATATATTCCCCTCATCAGGGGTTCGCTAAGAGCGAAGCACATGGATGGGGCCGGGAGGGCTCCTGCGGCAAGCTACCAAAGCATGGAGCAGAGAAGGAGATGGATACGACCCTCTGACGCCGCAACCGCAGGTTCCGCCCCAGCAGCATCATCTTCCGGCGGGCCCACCTCCGACTCGGGCGCCGCAAGAAATTTAGTCCCCGGCTTCGGCCGGAAGCTAGGCTGCGGCCGGAAGCTAGGCCGCTCCCGACAAAAAATTAGTCCCCGGCTTCGGCCGGAGCTAGGCCGCGGCCATGAAATTTAGTCCCCGGCTTCGCCCCGCAATAGGCCGCGGCCGGAAATCGCTGCTCCCGGAACTTTAGTCCCCGGCTTCGGCCGGTGCTAGGCCGCAGCCGGAAATTTAGTCCCCGGCTTCGGCCGGAGCTAGGCCGCGGCCGGAAATTTAGCCCTGGCTTCGGCCGGTGCTAGGCCACAGCCCGGGATCCTTCCCCCCAAGCTCCCTCAGCTATTTCAAGTCCGCCCTCTGAACTGGGTGTGCTTCTTTTGAAATCAGAGGCTTGCGCGGCTCCAGGACCTCCTCTGCGCCATTTCAACGTCCGGGGACTCAGGACTACCTCCAGCCTGGTACTTCTATTACTCCGCTCCGCTGCGCGCAATCGCTTTGCTGCACCTGATGTTTTGTTACTGGCCAGATCATTGCGACACAGGTCCAGTATGTCCAGAAGGGCTATGACTCACACGGTGCTGTATACCGCATGCATTGCCTGTAAGTCCCCGTTTTCCGCACGCCCAGACAAATCGGGTCTGCGAAGCCTGTAACTCCGAACGTACCCTGGAGCCCTCCCCTATAACTGAGCCCAGTGCAGCAGTTCCCCTGGAATGGGCCCTGTCTCTGTCGCATTCAATGGCGTCATTAACAAGAGCAATCGAGTCCCTTCATGCCCCCGATAGGGGCAGGGACAGTGGTTCATCAGTCCTGGAAGGGTCTTCCATGGTACAGGAACTTCCGGCCTGCAGGGGCCGCACTCTCACCAGGCAGACGCGGGGGAAGCGAACCCACACAGCGTCGCCTGCGCCGTCCGGGGCCTCGGCATCTATCAGTTCTACTTCCCGTTCTCCCTCACCAGCGGAGGCGAGTGAACAGGGTTTGGAATTTGTTTCCGAAGGGTCCCTTAACCTGGAGTCACATAATTGTCAAGAGACAATCAACAGTCTCATTGAGGCCGTCAATCAGACCCTTGGAGTAGATGATCAGTCCACCTCGGCTTCTGGTGTCTTTCAAGCGGGCCTTGCACGCCGGCCCTCCCATGCAACATGTCTTTCAAGCGGGCCAGACAGTTCATAGGGTGTTTGGCGATCACCCTGAATTTGAGGAACTGGTACAGCACCACCGAGAAAAGCCGGACAAGCGCTTTTCAGGGCAGAAAGCTCTTAATACCAGATATCCTTTTGCCCCTGATCTCCTTAAGAAATGGGCCGAATCTCCTGCTGTTGACCCTCCGGTGTCATGTTTGGCGTCTAAAACGCTTCTTTCTCTTTCCAACGGTTCCTCGATCAGAGAACCAACGGATCATCTAATCCAAAGCCATGGTATCCTGGTCAGACTCTCTAAATAAAGCCCTCTAAGTTACGGAGGTACCGTCAGAGGTAGTTGAGATCTCCAATCAGATCGCGCTTGCAGGGGATTTTTTGATTAAAGCTTCCATGTAGGCGGCAAATTGTGCTGCACTAGCCGCCGCTATTGCGATTGCTATTAGGAGGGCCTCATGGTTGAGAACATGGCGAGCAGACTCAACCTCAAAAATATCCCTTACCTCTTTACCTTATCAGAGTGGCCGATTATTTGGCGAGAAGCTGGTTCAGTTAATATCGGATTCTACAGGAGGGTAAAGTAAGTTCCTTCCTCAACAAAAAAGTAGACAGATTTTTCGTAGACAGCTTCAGCCTCAGTTTAGGGCCTTTCGCAGCCCAGGATGGGCGACGACGGCAGGCCCCAGCGGCTCAGGTCGACTCAATCAGACCAGAGATCGTCAGGTCTCTTACAAAACCAACCCTTTGGGAAGGATGCGGACCCAACAGCCGAAATCTAGAGGGTCTACGTCCCAAAGATTTTCGGCTAAATGACTGGAGGCAGGATCCAGTCGAATCTTCCAGAGTAGGCGGCCGACTGCTCTGGTTTCGCCCCACCTGGCTATCGGTCACTCAAGACAAGTGAGTCAGAGAGTTAGTCTCCTCGGGGTACAAGATAGAGTTTATCAGCCATCCCTCAAATCGTTTTTTTCCCTCACGCCTCCCCAAAGAAGAAACCCGGGTTCACGCCTTGTTCAAGGCTGTCGAATCTCTTCAGCGCAGCGGGGTTATCATTCCTGTACCAGAGGCCGAGAAAGGTCAGGGGTTCTATTCCAACCTGTTCATAGTACCCAAGAAAGACGGCTCTGTGAGGCCAATCCTGGACCTAAAACGTCTGAACGGGTTTGTCAGAGTTCGACATTTCCGAATGGAGTCTCTCCGCTCGGTCATTGCGGCGATGGAAAAGGGGGAATTTCTAGCATCAATAGACATCCAGGATGCCTATCTTCACATCCCCGTATTCCCCCCTCATCAGAGATTTCTACGGTTTGCCGTCAGCAACCTTCACTTTCAATTTACAGCCTTGCTCTTCAGGCTAGCCACAGCCCCCAGGGTGTTCACAAAGGTCATGGCTGCCGTAGTGTCCATTCTGCACTCGGGGAATAGTCAACTTACTTTACTTAGACGATCGCCTCGTCAAGGGTCCATCTTTTCAGGCCTGCAGGGGAAGTGTCAGCATTACACTAGACACCCTGGTTCGCCTGGGGTGGCTGGTGGATTGGAAAAAATCTTCTCCCGTGCCATCTCGGAAGATCACCTTTTTAGGGATGATTTCGACACTGCTTGAGGTTTGATAATCCTCCCTCGGGACAAGGCCCTAGTTCTTCGTCAGGAGGTAAGGATCCTTACCAGCCCATTCCTCACACCATCCGGGTCTGTATGAATGTCTTAGGAAGGATGGTGGCAGCAATCGAGGCCATTCCGTTTGCGCAGTTTCATCTCCGTCCCCTTCAGCATGCCCTCTTGGCAGTTTGGGACGGGAATCCTCACTCTCTCAATCTCCAGTGCCGTCTGTCTACGTAAGTCAGACAGACACTTACATGGTAGACAATGAGCACCACTCTTCAGCAGGGCGATATTTTCCATTGGCTGATAGTCACAACGGACGCCAGCCTTCTTGGATAGGGAGCAGTGTTTCGCCACTACACAGCCCAGGGAGCTTGGTCCCTGCAGGAATCAACTCTCCCGATCAATATTCTAGAGATTGGGGCGGTTAGGCTTGCTCTGAGGCAGTTTCACCATCATCTGGCAGGGCGCCCGGTCCGAATACAATCGGCCAATGCCACGGCTGTGGCATACATAAATCATTAGGAAGGTACCCGCAGCAGGGCAACCATGCTCAAAGTGAAACATATTCTGGCTTGGGCAGAAAGAAATCACTCGGTGATATCGGCAGTCCACATTCCAGGCGAGGAGAACTGGGCAGCGGATTTCCTCAGCCGTCAGGGGATAGCGTCCGGAGAATGGTCGCTCCATCCCAGCGTATTTCGGTAGATATGCCTGCGCTGGGGGACTCCGGACGTGGACCTGATGGCATCCAGGATGAACGCCAAGGTACCCAACTTCGTCTCCCGATACCGAGATCCGCAGGCAATTGCAGTGGACGCCCTAGTTTTACCGTGGAATCAGTATCATCTTCTGTATTTGTTTCCACCGTTAGCTCTGCTCCCAAGGGTGATCAGAAAAATCAAGATAGAGAGAGTCTCAGCGATATATGCGCTCCAGATTGGCCTCGTCGCTCATGGTACGCAGACCTGATACAGCTGCTCGCCGACGCACCCTGGTGTCTCCCAGAACCTGCAGACCTTCTCTCCCAGGGCCCAGTTTTCCACCAAGACTCAGCGGTCCTGTGTTTGACGGCCTGGCCGTTAAATCTTGGATCCTAACCAAGGCCGGATTCTCCCAGAAGGTCGCTGCCACAATGGCTAGCGCTCGAAAGCCTGCTTCGGCACGTATCTACCACCATACTTGGAAAGTCTTCTTCACATGGTGCAGGGTTATTCCCCCCTTCAGTTTTCAATTCCTAACATTCTGGCATTTCTCCAAGCTGGCCTATAGATTCAGGCCTAGCACCAAGCACTCTTAGAAGACAGATATCAGCCTTGTCTGTCCTTTTTCAGCGTAGAATCGCTACTAATTTACAGGTTAAGACCTTTATTCAAGGGATTGTCCATATAGTGCCCCCCTACAGGGCTCCCTTAGACGTCTGGGATCTCAACCTTGTTTTGGGAGTTCTGCAGGAATCTCCATTTGAGCCTCTTCAGGAAATTTCCTTGACATGCCTTTCTTGGAAGGTCGTATTTTTGGTAGCCATAACATCCATAAGGCGGGTCTCTGAGCTAGCGGTACTATCTTGCCAAGCTCCGCACTTACTGTTTCATCATGATAAGGTAGTACTCAGGCCAACACCACCTTTTTTACCAAAGGTCGTGTCTTCATTTCATATCAATGAGAACATTGTTTTGCCCTCATTTTTGCCCAGCACCGGGTAGAGAAGGCTCTCCATATGCTAGATCTGGTGAGAGCACTCAGGAGATATGTATTTAGGACAGCATCCTTTCGGCAGACGGACACGCTGTTCATCCTCCCCGAGGGGCGCAGGAAAGGACTCGCTGCCTCAAGATCAACCTTGGCCAGATGGATACGGTTGACCATTCAGGAGGCCTACCGCTTCAGAGGCGCGGTTCCGGAAGGAATCAAGGCTCATTCCACCAGAGCGGTGGGTGCCTCCTGGGCCCTTCAGCATCAGGCTTCGGTGGAACAGGTTTGTAAGGCAGCAACGTGGTCCAGTTTGCATACTTTTTCCAAGCATTATAATGTCCATACTCAGGCATCAGCAGATGCAAGTCTGGGTAGAAGGATTCTTCAGGGCGCGGTAGCGCACCTATAGGCAACCCCGGGTTATGACTTATACTGTGGAGTCGTTTTCCCACCCAAGGGGACTGCTTTGGGACGTCCCACAGTCCTGTGTTCCCCAATGAGACGAAGGAGAAATACTGATTTTTGTGTTACCGTAAAATCCTTTTCTCCGAGACGCTCATTGGGGGACACAGCACCCACCCTAATAGCCGGATGGCTTCGTTTTTAAGTTAATTCTAATTGTTTCTGGTGGGTTTATTTCTGAATATATTGTACCTGGGTTAACACTGATTTACTTATTTAGCCTCCTACTGCTTTTTGCACTAAACTGGGTTTGCCTGCGGCCAGTGTTGAGGTGTATACGGCGGAGGAGGAGCTAACCTTTTTTATATTTACTTAGTGTCAGCCTCCTAGCGGCAGTAGCATACACCCACAGTCCTGTGTCCCCCAATGAGCGTCTCGGAGAAAAGGATTTTACAGTGAGTAACACAAAAATCCGTATTTTTTAGCACTTTAAATTCAGATTTTTTCAGACATAGAATTAACAAAAACCAACAATTTAGTTATTGTTTTTATTTTTTTGCGCCGTTCACCAAGTGGTAAAAGTGATAAGATCAATTTGTTCGCCGGGTTGTACAATTACAGCGATAATTTGTTTTTACATCAGCATATTCTGAGAGCTGTAACTTTTTTATTTTTTTGCCGAATAAGCCTTATTATGGCTTATTTTTCTGCTGGACCGTTTGGCGTTTTCATTTATACTCTTATTTTTTTGTGTGTTTTTTTTTACGTTTTATTTTACTTTTTTTTTCACTTTTGTATTTTGTCTCACTGTGGGACCACTGGCGCCGCTATAATGAGGCGAGTTGAGCTGTTATTTCAGGCGGCGGCAGCCAGGGGGCGGCAGAGCAGAACTCATAATGTGTGAGAGGAAGTGAGCAGGAAGCTGCCGGATCATGGAGAGGTGAGTCTGGCCGCTGTGCCTGTGAAGCTGGTGTGTGTGTGTGTGTGTAGCTGCTGTGTGTGTGTGTGAGAACGCTGTATATGTGATAGATGAAGAAGCGATATCAGCGTTGGAACGGGCAGAGGTGAGTAGTTTTTTTTTATGCAAGGCCATTATTCAGTATGGAGCATCATGTGGGGCTATTATACTGTATGCAGCAGTATATGGGGTCATTATTCAGTATGGAGCATCATGTGGGGCTATTATACTGTATGCAGCAGTATATGGGGCCATTATTCAGTATGGAGCATCATGTGGGGCTATTATACTGTATGCAGCAGTATATGGGGCCATTATACAGTGTGCAGCAGTATATGGGGCCATTATTCAGTATGGAGCATCATTGGGGCTATTATACTGTATGCAGCATATATGGGGCCATTATACAGTATGCAGCAGTATATGGGGCCATTATACAGTATGCAGCAGTATATGGGGCCATTATAGCAGTATGCAGCAAGTATATGGGGCCATTATTCAGTATGGAGCATCATGTGGGGCTATTATACTGTATGCAGCAGTATATGGGGCCATTATTTCAGTATGGAGCATCATGTGGGGCTATTATACTGTATGCAGCAGTATATGGGGCCATTATTCAGTATGGAGCATCATGTGGGGCTATTATACTGTATGCAGCAGTATATGGGCCATTATACAGTATGCAGCAGTATATGGGGCCATTATTCAGTATGAAGCATCATGTGGGGCTATTATACTGTATGCAGCAGTATATGGGGCCATTATTCAGTATGAGCATCATGTGGGCATTATACTGTATGCAGAAGTATATGGGGCCATTATTCAGTATGCAGCAGTATATGGGGCCATTATTCAGTATGGAGCATCATGTGGGGCCATTATACTGTATGCAGCAGTATATGGGGCCATTATTCAGTATGGAGCATATATGGGGCCATTATACTGTATGCATCATTCATGTGGGGCCATTATTCAGTATGGAGCAGTATATGGGGCCATTATTCAGTATGGAGCATCATGTGGGGCTATTATACTGTATGCAGCAGTATATGGGGCCATTATTCGTATGCAGCAGTATATGGGGCCATTATTCAGTATGAGCATCATGTGGGGCCATTATCTGTATGCAGCAGTATATGGCCATTATTCAGTGTTTTTTTTCTTTCCCATCTTTCTTTCTCTCTCTGTTCTTTTTCTTTCTCTCTGTTCTTTCTTTCCTCTTTCATTCTATCTCTGTTCTTTCTTTCTCTTTCTTTCTCTCTCTGTTCTTTCTTTCTTTCTCTTTCTTTCCACTCTATCTTTCTGTTCTTTCTCTCTCTCTGTTCTTTCTATCTGTTTTCTTTATTTCTCTTTCTTCTCTCTGTTCTTTGTTTCCCATCTTTCTTTCTCTCTATCTCTCTGTTCTTTATTTCTCTCTTTGTTCTTTCTTTCCCCTATTTCTTTTTTTCTCTCTGTTCTTTTTTCTGTCCCCTCTTTCTTTTTCTGTTCTTTCTTTCTCCTTTCTTTCCCGTCTTTTTTTCTTTCTCTCTCTGTTCTTTTCTCTCTCTGTTCTTTCTTTTCCCTTTCTTTGTTTATTTATTTCTCTCTCTACTTTCTCTCTGTTCTTTCTTGCTTTCCCTCTTTCTCTCTCTCCTTTCTCTGTTTTCTTGTTTCTCTCTTGTTCTTTCTTTTACTCAGTACCAGTGTGCCCATAGTACCAGTCACTGTGCCCTCAGTACCAGTCAGTGTGATCACCAGTGTTAAATGGGTGTGGTCGGGGCCTGGACATGGGTGTGACTAGTTGTGAAATGGGTGTGGTCGGGGCTGGCCTAAAATTTGCTGCGGCGCGCTGTGCGCGCCACAACCTTCCTCGCTCGAATCGGGAGGCGCCGTTTTGCAGTTCGCCTCAGGCAGCACAGAGGCTAGGTTCACCCCTGTGTGGGACTTGTATAATTTTTACTTTGATTGCTGGTCTCATACACTGCAGTACTTGTTTACTGCAGTGCATGAGTCTGACAGAGTCTCACTGACACAGCCTGCGAGTTCCAGCTTATAAAACGAAAATATGCCTAACCCCAGGGTTTTTTCAGACTTATTTCCTTCTGTGGAAAAAACTTGCACTTTACCGTACTAGCTTAGAGAATGAGATTTCTAAACTCTCAATCACACGTTGCATTTTTTTTCTTCCGTTTTTTTTTATCTGAAGTTTGTGAATTCTTTCAGTTTTGCAGCGTTTTTCACCCATTCAACTGAATGAAAGAAAAAACAAAATGCTACAAAAACATGAGTATTGTACGTAACGTTTTTCCTGCTACCACTCTAGTTTTAGGGGTAGAATAACATGCTGCAAGAATGCATCATGTGAACATACCCTTATCCTGGTTTTTTTCAAGCTGGAAAGAAAATAGAACGGCCATAATAACATGGAGACATAATTCATTCTATGGTTTTCCACTTTCAGAATTACTAAGCTGCATCTATTTGTACAGAGCCGCCCATGAAGATTCTATCCCAAGATTCCATGATGACATCATTCATGATGTTGGCTATTATGACATCACTCATGATGTTGGCTATTATGACATCATGGAACAGAATTTCTTATAGAATGTACGCAGTGTCACAGGCTGCCATTTTTGGTTCCATAGCTGGTGGACAGTACTCACTTGTACTTACTCGCTATGACTGACTATCTTCTGGATAAATGTCAGGTAGACGCACTATGGGAGATTTTTACCAAAAATCGCCCTGACACTGCACTTCTACCACCCGATGGCGTCCTCAGCTTCACTCACCGGCTGGTGATGGGGCTGGTAAATGACTGCCTGACCAAACACTATGAACATCAACTAACCTCAGAGTATCTGAGAGATTTACCTCAGAACATCAGGACATCAGTACAGCAGGTAAGTGGCGGACGCTCTGCACAAATCTCCAGAATAATAGATAATAATGGCGGGATAAAAGTTTCTTATTTCCTCCAACATAAAACACCACTAATCCCCATGTGTGGCGTCATTGTATCTGCAGACAGAGGAGCAAACGTCACATAAAATGGCCGCCTTCGTTGTGACTTTCCTCACCTCAGGATTTTCATTTTTATTTCTTTTCTTTTTTATAGGCTGAAACAAGATTTCAAAATGGCGATTTGTCTGTTATTAAGGAACTCGCCCAAAAAATCCTGTCTATACTGGAACGTCCGGCCCGCTCATCGGAACGCCTGGTAAGGACCCGTCTTCTTCTCTATCACACGTCCTTGTTTTCTGATATTTCTCCAGATAACCAGTCAGATATCAGCGGCTGAGATAATAGGCGATATTACAGAAATGTTGTGTGTACAAGTCTCTTATACAGTATATGAATCTGGACTTGTGGAGAGGAGCTGCAGTGTAAAGCAATTCCCTCTAATACTGTAATGAATGAAGTACGAGATGTGCCCATGATGTACCGAGCGCAGGTAACACGGCGCTGGGATCACGCTGCAGAGAAGTCGACGTTTACACTGAACATTTGATTTTTCCATCTTAATTTATCTTAATCCACCTAAATGAGAAAACATGGCGCATTATCTGTAGAGTTACAATTGCTGCATCTGTAAATGCAGGTTTAGCGCTTCCTGATTTATGGATTTGGTGATTTAGTGAAATATTCCACATATTAAATCTATATATTAAAACTATTAGGAAACAGCAGAAGGCGACACCGAAGATGGGCAAAATCTACACCCGGAAATGACCCCTGACCCTAATACGAGTCAGCGGGAACTGACCAGCGATCTGACCACAGGTAAGCCGATCATCCGACCTTCTAGAAGAAATCTCCAGATATTATAGAGAACAGGATAATGGTGGATTTACTCTACTCCGTGTACAGGGAACCTGTCAGCACATGTGACAAGTGAAGTGCTGGTCTGACGGTACAGCCCATTACCCTCTAATGAAAGGAGCCCTTTTGTTTTAAGAAATCCAATATCTCAGTCAGGAGAATCTAACGTAGAAGCCATACACCAAGTTGGATGGAAATGCACTGGGGGCGTGGAAGAAGACCTCTGAGTGCAGTGACACGCCCTAGTGCACTTCCAGGCTAATTTGCATATTGCTGCTCAGCTTGAGCTCTCCCTTCCCATCACTCACATGTACAGTGAGGGCGATGTGCTCCTCATATTTAGAATCCCCATATAATTAGTAATAACCCCATTTACAGACGTCCCGTTATTTCTCCCGTATATTGCTGTATTGTGTATGTAGGATTCATATAGTCTAATACATTTTATTTCTTTATCGTTTTATCACTGTTTAGATCCACCTGTGCTGGTGATTCCTGACGATGGAATCAATGAGATCCCGGAGATCCAAAGACCTGCGGCTGTGAGTATCATAGAGGGGGATGTCTGTATATCACCAGATCATGGGGTGTGAATGACGCGTCCAGTATTATCCCCCATATAACCATGGGACGACTCTATTCTAAATGTAGATGATCTATCGTGTTAACGGAATCTGGCACCAGGTTTTTGCTCCCCATCTGAGAGCAGCATGATGCAGGGGCAGGGACCCTGATTCCAGCGATGTCACCTATTTTACTGGGTGGAGCAGTTGTGATAAAATCACATTTTCTGATTTCAGATCTAGCAGAGCTCTGAATGCTGAGCCATATATAAGCCCACCCACACCACTGATTGGCAGCTTTCTGTGTATAGTACACTGTGAATAAGCAGAAATCCGCTAATCTGTGGTGGGGGCAGGGTTACACAGAGCAATAGGACTACGTGGCACAAGATTAGACCTATAGTGATATTCTCTTGGTGATTAAACACGAATTTTAATAAAACGACACACAGCGTAGTAATACGTCGCTGGAATCAGGATTTCATCCCTTAGATCATGCTGCTCTTAGATGACATATAAAAAAAACCTGCTGACAGAATTCCTTTAAGTTTTCATAAGTGATCTACCATATTATTCAGCACTGTGCAATGATTCCGGTGTATGGAGGCTCCCTTATCCCCTTAACGACCTATAAAAGCCAAGAGTACCCATACAAATGGATAGAGTAGGCATATACTTACAAAATATTTTTATTAATATGCAAGCAGTATAAACAATGGCAATGAGGAAAATACCCAAAACACAGTGCCTGTATTTACGGCCCTATAGCAGATAATTAATGTAAATACAATAAATTCTAAAATATCTTTACCAGATAGGCAGGCATAAAAAGTAGAGAACTGATATCCCCCAAATAAATCCATGATAAATAGCAGTGCCAATCAGTATGCAGCTAAAAGATTCCTAAAAACATCAAATAAACAAATACACACAAAAGTGATGTCACTATAATAGGTGGCTATATAACAAAGTGCATGTGCTATGTGCAAAAGTATATATTTATAAAAAGAGCAAAAAGTGACAATGTGCAGAAATTAGATGAGAAACAGACACAGCTGCCTGGTGCCACATATGGTAGAATATACAGGAATCACACAATAATAAAGAGCCGCACTATTAATAAATAATAGTAAATATTAGTATAAAAAGAGCAAAAAGTGACAATGTGCACAAACTAAATGGCATACAGACATAGCTGCATAGAGCCCAAGTATGGTAGAGCATACAGAAAACAAAAATGATATTTGACAAACTTTGGATTTTTTTTCACCACTTAAATAAAAAAGACCCTAGACATGTTTGGTATCTGTGAATTTGTAATGACCTGGAGAATCATAATGGCAGCTCAGTTTTAGCATCTAGTGAGTGTGGTAAAAAAAAAAAAAATCAATTGTGGAATTGCACTTTTTTGCAATTTCACCACACTTAGAATTTTTATCCCTCTTTTCAGTAAAGGATATATTAACCCCTTCACCCCCAAGGGTGGTTTGCACGTTAATGACCGGGCCAATTTTTACAATTCTGACCACTGTCTCTTTATGAGGTTATAACTCTGGAACGCTTCAACGGATCTTCGCGATTCTGAGACTGTTTTCTCGTGACATATTGTACTTCACGTAGTGGTAAAATTTCTTCCATATAACTTGCGTTTATTTTTGAAAAAAACGCAAATATGGCAAAAATTTTGAAAATTTAGCAATTTTCAAACTTTGAATTTTTATTCCCTTAAAACAGAGAGATATGTCACACAAAATAGTTAAGAAATAACATTTCCCACATGTCTACTTTACATCAGCACAATTTTGGAACCAAATTTTTTTTTTCTTAGGAAATTATAAGGGTTAAAAGTTGACCAGCGATTTCTCATTTTTACAACAAAATTTACAAAGCCATTTTTTTTAGGGACCACCTCATACTTGAAGTCAATTTGAGGGGTCTATATAGCAGAAAATACCCAAAAGTGACACCATTCTAAAAAACTGCACCCCTCAAGGTACTCAAAACCACATTCAAGAAGTTTATTAACCCTTCAGGTGCTTCACAGGAGCTGAAGCAACGTGGAAGGAAAAAATGAATATTTAACTTTTTAGCCACAAAAATGATCTATTACAAACTTTTTTTTTATTTTCACAAGGGTAAAAGAAGCAAATGGACAGATAAATTTGTTGTGCAATTTCTTCTGAGTACGCCATAGCCAATATGTGGAGAAAAAAACACTGTTTGGGCACACGGCAGAGCTCGTAAGGAAGGAGCGCCGTTGACTTTTTCAAACTAAAATTGGGCTGGAATTAGATTGGACGCCATGTCGTGTTTGGAGAGCCCCTGATGTGCTTAAACAGTGGAAACCCCCCACAAGTGACACCATTTTGGAAACTAGAGCCCCTAAGGACTTATCTAGATCTGTTTGTGAGCACATTGAACCCCCAAGTGTTTCACAAAAGTTTTATAATGCCTGGGTCTGAAAAAAAAAAAACAATTTTCCCACAAAAATGATTTTTTTAGTCCCAAATTTTTGATTTTTCCCAAGGAAATTGGAACCCCAAAGTTGTTGTCCAATTTGTCCTGAGTACGCCCGATACCCCATATGTTGGGGGGAACTGTTTGGGCGCACGACAGGGCTTGGAATTAAGTAGTACGTTTGGATGCAGACGTTGATGGGGTCAGTTCCGTTTGCAGTGCCCCAGATGTGCCAAACAGTGGAAACCCCCCACAATTGACCCCATTTTGGAATAGACCCCCTAAGGAGCTTATCTAGATCTTTGGTGAGCACTTTGGAACCCCCAAGTGCTCCACACAAGTTTATAAATGCCCGAGCATGAAAATAAAAAATCCTATTTTTTTCCCACAAAAATAATCTTTTAGTCACTAATTTTTATTTTCCCAAGAGTAACAGGAGAAATGGACCACAAAAGTTGATGTCCAATTTGTCCTGAGTACGCTTATACCCCATATGTGGGGGGGAACCACTGTTTGGGCGCACAGCAGAGCTCGGAATGGAAGGAGCTCATTTGACTTTTCCAAACAAAATTGGCTGGAATTGAGATTGGACGCCATGTTGCATTTGGAAAGAGCCCCTGATGTGCCTAAACAGGTGGAAACCCCCCACAAGTGACCCCATTTGGGAAACTAGACCCCCTAAGGAACTTATCTAGATCTTTGGTGAGCAATTTGAACCCCAAAGTGCTTCACACAAGTTTATAACGTAGAGCCGTAAAAATTAAAAAATCATATTTTTTTTCCACAAAAATGATCTTTCACCCCAATTTTTATTTTCCCAAGGGTACAAGACTCCAAAAGTTATTGTGCAATTGTCCTGAGTACGCTGAACCCCATATGTGGGGGTAAACCACTGTTTAAGTGCATGGCAGAGTTTGGAAGGGAGGAGCGCTGTTCGACTTTTTCAACACAGAATTGGCTGGATGCCATGTCGTGTTTGGAGAACTCCTGATCTGCTAAACAGTGGAAACCCCCAACAAAGACACCATTTGGAAACTAGACCCTCAAGGAACTTATCTAGATGTGTGGTGAGCACTTTGAACCCCGAGTGCTTCACAGAAGTTTATAACGTACAGCTGTAAAAAAAATCTTTTTTTTTTTTTTTACAAAAATGATTTTTTCGCCCCCAATATTTATTTTCACAAGGGTAACAGGAGAAATTGGACCCCAAAAGTTGTTGTCCAATTTGTCCTGAGTACACTGATACCCAATATGTGGAGTAAACTACTGTATGGGTGCAACGTAGGGGATCGGAAGGGAAGTAGTGACGTTTTGGATGCAGACTTTGATGGAATAGGTCTGGGGGCGTCATGTCCGCATTGGAGAGCCCCTGATGCGCCTAAACAGTGGAAACCCCCCACAAGTGACCCCATTTTTGAAAATAGACCCCACAAGGAACTTATCTAATGTGTGGTGAGCACTTTGAACCCCGAAGTGCTTTCACAGAAGTTTTAACGTACAGCCGTAAAAATAAAAAATCCTTTTTTTTTTTACAAAAATGATTTTTTTCGCCCCCTATATTTTATTTTCACAAGGGTACAGGAAAAATTGGACCCCAAAAGTTTGTTGTCCAATTTGTCCTGAGTACGCTGATACCCAATATGTGGGAGAAAACTACTGTATGGGAACACGTGGGGCCGGAGGGAAGTAGTGACGTTTTGGATTGCAGACTTTGATGAATGGGTCTGGGGCGTCATGTCGCATTTTGGAGAGCCCCTGTATGCGGCCTAAACAGTGGAAACCCCCCAAAAAGTGGACCCCTTTTGGAAAATAGACCCCACAAGGAACTTATCTAGATGTGTGGTGAGCGCTGTGAAGCCCCAAGTGCTTCACAGAAGTTTATACGTACAGTCGTAAAAACAAAAAACATTTTTTTTTAAAAAAATGATATTTTTACCCCCAGTTTTTTATTTTCCCAAGGGTAACAAAAGAAAATAGGACAAATTAACACAATAACTCTTGGTCCAAGTACACTGATACCCATATGTGGGGGGTAAACTAATGTTTGGGGCCATGGCAGAGCTCAGAATGAAGGAGCACCCATTTGACTTTTTAATGCAGGATGGCTGAATTGAGATCAAGACGCCATGTCACATTTGGAGAGCCCCGAGGGGCCTAAACAGCGGAAACCCCCCAATTCTAACTCCAACCCTAACCCCAACACACCCCTAACCCTAGTCCCAACCCTAACCACAACCTAACCTAACACACCCACAACCCAAATCCCAAACCTAATCCTAACGTTAGCGCCACCCTAACCCTAACTTTAGCCGCAACCCTAACCTAATGGGAAAATGAAATAAAATACTTTTTTTTAATTTTATTATTTTTCCCTAACTAAGGGGGTGATAAAGGGGGGGTTTGTTTACTATTTATAGCGGATTTTTATGATTGGCAGCTGTCACGCTAAAAGACGCTTTTTTTGCAAAAAATAGTTTTTGGCATCATCAACATTTTGAGAGCTATAATTTTTGCATATTTGCCCACAGAGTGGTCTTATTTTTTGCGGGACGAGGTGACGTTTTATTGGTACCATTTTTGAGCACGTGACGTTTTTTGATCGCTTTTTTATTTCGATTTTTGGGAGGTTAGAATGAACAAAAATCGCAATTCATGAATTTCTTTTGGGGGAGGCGTTTAACCGTTACGTGTTATGGTAAAATTGATTAAGCAGTTTTATTCTTCGGGTCAGTACGATTATGGCTATACCTCATTTATATCATTTTTTTATGTTTTGGCGCTTTATAGAATAAAACCATTTTTATATAAAAAATTATTATTTTTGCATCGCTTATTCTGCGAGCTATAACTTTTTATTTTTTCGTTGATGATGTTGTATGGTGGGCTCGTTTTTTGCGGGACAAGAAGACGTTTCAGCGGTACCATGTTTATTTTATACGGTCTTTTTGATCGCATGTATTCCACTTTTTGTTTGGCGGTATGATGATAAAGCATTGATTTTTTGCTTTGTTTTTTTTTTTTTTTTTTTAAGAGGTTCACTAAAGGGTTAACTAGTGGGACAGTTTTATAGGGGGGGTCGTTACGGACGCGGCGATACCAAATATGTGTACTTTTATTGTTTTGTTTTTTTATTTACAGGAATAAATGAATTTTATTGGGGAATATTTTTTTTTTTTATATGATTTTTTAAAACAATTTTATTTTTTTTTTTACTTTTTACTTTGTCCCAGGGTGGGACATCACTGTATTTAGCAGATCGCTGGTGTGACAGTGTGCACAGCACTCTGTCACACCAGCGATCGCTCTGGCATCGCTGCAGCTTCTCAGTGCCTGCTCTCAGCAGGCACTGAGGAAGCCGCCTCCCTGCAGGACCCCGGCGCCTCTGGATCCGGGGACCTGGAGGGGAGGACCCTCGAACAGCGCGACACATCGCGTCTCTGAAGATCTCAGGGGGGCGCGCAGGGAGCCCCCACCCTGCGCGATCCTCCCTGTGCCCCCAGTACACCGCGATCATGTTTGATCGCGGTGGCTGCGGGGTTAATGTGCCGGGAGCGGTCCGTGACCGCTCCTGACACATAGTGCCGGGTGTCAGCTGTGATAATCACTGACACCCGGCTGCGATCGCTGCGCTCCCCCAGGGAGCGCGTCCGATCGCTGGGACGTACTATCCCGTCCATGGTCATACGGGCCCAGGTACCATGGACGGGATAGTACGTCTGATGCAGTAAGGGGTTAAAAGCAATGGTGTCTTCAAACAAAAAAAACTCGTACACAAAAAAACAAGCCCTCACTTGGCCATATTGACGAAAAATAACAAAGTTATGGCTCTGGGAAGAAGGGGAGCAAAACCGGAAATACCCTGTTCCTAAGGGGTAAAAATGAGATCCGTTGTCTGCGGAGCGTTCTGCTTGTACATTCAATCGCGTAAATCACTGGGACATAATTCTGGAGGGAGAAGGTTTTGATATCTGGAGCTTTTTTATCGAATATCATTTCTTATTTTTTTATAGGGAGCGATCGAATCATTGATCCCAGCGAGAAAGCCGCATTAAAGAGACTTCAAAACATCCGACTGATCGGCGCTGGGGTTTTGGTAAGATTTCTGTAGGGTATGATCCACATGCTCAGGGCTCCCTATGACAACACTTCTGCCTCTGTGCTCTGCCATTCAGCGTTCTCATAGGGAAATGATCTGAGTCCACATCACTGTTCACATCTAGTCCTCACTATTCAGCTCATTTATACACAGTGGAGCATTACTGACCTATCACAGGTTACACTGTAAGGACCTGTGCAACACTGCAGACTTGTCGCATTTTTTTTTGTTTTTTTCTGCTCAGATTTAGTTTACAAAACCTGAGGGGATTTCATGATGCCAGAAAAGTGAATGATTTCCCTGAAGTCTCATGCACACGATTGCTTATCTTTCCATTTAAATCTGCAGCATGTCAATTCTTTCAGCATTTTTTCTGCAGATTCACACATAATTATGAGTGGGGGGGAAATCTGCAACCAAAAACGCAGGTAAAAAGTGTATTAAACACACAACAAAAATGCGTGCGCCTATTTGACGCATCGTTTTTTCCTGCTTAGAAATGCAGATATGGGGGTAAGCATTTCTGCTGCAAATACTTAATAATGGGCCAAACCCTTAAGGAAAGGGATTAATATATTATATTTACACTCACTTGTCCGGGCCCCATCTGTTCTTATGCTGCCGCCTCCACCAGAGCTTCCTCCTCAGCGGACTTTGGTTTTTTGGGGTTCCATTATGTAGCTGATAAGAGTGATTGGCTGCACATGGTCACGTGAGGATTGACACGAAAATTGACGTCAATGACATCTGCACCCACACCCTCCACCATGACCCGTGAGTCCAATCACTGGCCTCAGCACCAAAGGGGGCGCCAGAGCAACCAAAGACTGGCACGGAGGATGGAGAAACTGCAGGGATGGACGATGGGAGCCTCGGGACGGTGGGTAGAATGTCTTCCACTATTATTTAACTTTTTCCATCCTCCATTTATTATGCCTTAGGCCGGGGTCCACAGCGGTGCAATGTGAAAACGCGCTCGAGTCTCCGCCTCTCCCGGCACTGCCGCCGCACCGGACCGGAGCGTTCATGCCATAGAGGGGTTTTTCCCCGGGCCCTTTGTGTTGAAGAGGAGCCGAATAAACTTCTTACAGCAATTGGAGAAATTTCAATTAGACTATATTTTACTTGGCAGAATCGGATTCTGGTCAATTAAGGAATCTGCCCAAAAGATTCCTCCTCTCTAATATACTTGTTGAGGGCCCGCAGCCAAGGCATTGGCGATCTCCATAGTTATCATGCATGCTAATTTTATTTCAGAATGTATCTCCAGGAGAACGGCTTCAAAAATTAGCCAGAAGATCAAATAATGACTTCTATAGATGGACTGTTAAAAGGATTGATTATTTACCATGGATTGTCCTTTTCTCCAGGTACGTCCAAGAGTGCGCCAAAAAGATTAAATCAGGCTTTGCAATGAAGAAAATGGCGAAGCGAACCGAAACTCCAAAAAGGGTGGAATCGGCTTTCTTAAGGGACATCTTAAAAATTCTTGATTGTCCCTTTGTGGTCTCCATGCTCGCTCCTTTCCATCTAAATTCACCTCTGATGGCATGAGTAGTGGAAGGTAGGACATGGGCATAAATTATACTTCTTTGTCTGCTGACATCTTATCATAAATTTGGATTAGTCCAGGTGATTGGTTACATCCCACAGAGCATTTACTATAGGTTTAATTACCACATGCCAAAGTCTTGATCTGTGAGCAAGGGATATGGTGCCCAAGAGTTCTAGGGGCCCGCATCACTTGACATTGGGCCACATCACTCCTTCAACAATTTCACATGCCGCATCCTCAAATGTAATACAGCTGATCAAAAATGGCGCATCAGGAAGCCGAAAGCTCCCGATCCACCATTCAGCCCGTGGTTGTGAGACATGGTCTGGACCCGACATGCAGGGGCAAAAGTCACAGCAATCACGCCTGTATGTGGGTTCATACTACACTGTACTGACCAGACAGCACGCCGTGGCAATGGGGCGAGGGAATAGGCTTTTTTTAATGTCAGCATTGTAGGGACCATAATACTGATTGGGTGGCTGTGGGGGGCGGGACTGTGGTGAGGCAATGGGAAACCGCAATACCCCCATATTGACTTGTTGACTGTGAATGCCCCTTACGATGGGGTCTTCATATGAGTGGTGTGCTTGGGGGTCCTCATTCTGTGTTAGGGTCCAAATTATGGTGAGGTGCTGTGGGGCCTTTAACAAGTGAAGACATGGGAGGCTTATATTGGTGAGAGTCCTGTTTGGGACATTACACGAGTTAGGGCTGTGGCGCCATCATATGATGGGGCATCATACTGACACCGAATGTGGGGTGAACGTGGGAGCAAGATTCACTGGGGGGAAACCATATTAGGTGTTTGGGGGGGCACTTTTGAGGGCACATACTTTGAAATGGCCAAGAAAGTATAAGCTGGTGGAAACTTAAGGGGCTTCAAAGATGGGTGATGATGTAACTCAGTGTAGACAAATGGAATCACTGACCACATTTCCCACACTTTAGTCTAATTTATGTGCACATTCATTATTCTGTATATGGTCTTTCCTGCCAAATATCTCTGCTCACTTCATTATACACAGGTATCTGCTTTATAAACCCCTCACCGGCAAATTTCTTTTTTTTCTACAGGTGGAGACTGTTACCCTATTAAAGAAAGGGGTCTTTTACCTTCCCCTTGGCCCGCTTGTACTTTGCCGAAGGGTTCTTGCTGTAGAATCCTGCCCAGCTATGGGGTGGGCACAGAGACCTGAACCACAAGTAAGTGCCCCCGTATATAATATATTGTCATCATAGAGTCTGCAAGGTTAAAACCATCTTTTCTTTCACAGCCTCCTGATAACATCCTCTGGACACTTAAATTGCCGATTTTGGATTTAAAAGTTGGTGCATGAACCCCAAAAAAAAAACATCTCAAGCAATCGCAGAGACATCAGCAGAGAGTTCCGGGACCAAGAGGTCAGCCACTTACAGAAACGCGCTTGTTCTTTACTAATCTCATCACATGTTGTTTTCTT